>NW_024121177.1:13373080-13594494 GCF_016745375.1 Pimephales promelas | reverse complement strand
TTATATATATAATATAAATTATATATAAATCTATATACATGAAAATATTTCGTAAATATATACAAGCATGTGTGTGTATTTATTTATATATATAAAATAATTATACACAGTGCACCCACATATATTATGTAAACAAAAACTTTTATTTTGGATGCGATTAATCACGATTCATCATTTGACAGCCCTAGATCAAGACCTTTCTGAAAAGCCTGACAATCATGCCTTCTGTCATCTGATTGATAGTTCATAGTTATTTAAGCAAACCAAAGGCATCATTTTAAAAATTGTTAATTGTTTACAAAAATATTTTGGTGTTTCTTTCTGTCTTTTTTTACTGTGAAATATTTCATATAATACATAATAGATGAACACTTACTGGCCTGGAGCAACTTATGTTTACTTGATTATCCATACATATTTTTTTCATAATAAATGACTAAATATGATCTATCAGGCATCTCTCAATCATAATTGTATTGCATTCTATTATATGTTTTAACCCTCCCCTACAGATCTTTGATCATAAAACTAAGCATGTAAATATAATCTCATATGCATTTATACAAGTAGTCTGATTCAGTCATTGCTTACATTACAAGCAATCAGAATTTCATCATAGTTTTTGCATATACAAATAACAACTACACTAAATTTCATATTTTTTGCTCAGTTTGTGCCTCTAAATAAAACTGTAACATACTTTATGAGCCATAAAAGCCCTGATGTACTGTATCAAATATGCACATGCACACATTTTAAAGATTTATTTGAGTATTTTGCCTAAATGATCAATAAATGTCACTATCCACCGGGTCAAGACTGTTGAACGTGTCTGTGTTTGTGTGTTCCAGATCATAGTGTTTATGTGTTACGGTGTGATGCTCAATAAATGGGTGTTGCAAACGTACCAGCCGGACTTCATGAAGAGTCCGCTGGTGTATCATCCCGGGCACCGCGCGCAAATCTGGAGGTTCTTCAGCTACATGTTCATGCATGTTGGGTAAGTAGAGGGATGACCAGGGGCCGGTTTCACAAAGATAGACTTTGACTATGGCTTAGATGTACTGTAGTAGACAGTCAGTCTTCAGAGAGACATCTAAATCAAACCGTTGCCCAAAGCTGCGGCTGTTCGGATTGTCTCGACGTGCTTTCGGCTGTTTGGTTGCCATGGTAACAGAGTATTAGACCTAAGTTCGTCTGGGGGAACGGTGTCTAATTATTTGGTCTAAATTAAGTCAGTCTTTATTTTTGTGAAACAGTCTAACTTGCATTAGACTAGTCTATGAGCTAATTTTGGACTTGTCTAACACTATAGTCTAAAATAGCTTTGTGAAACCGGCCCCTGATGAACAAGATCCTCCCATCATCCATGTTTAGAGTCAGTTTTACAAGCTTTAAATTTCAACATGAACTCAAATGTGAATTACCTTCTTCGTTCATGTTTCTGGTCTTATTGTTCACTTTTTTTAAAAAGAAAACAGTTTGTCTTTGTCATCTTTTATCACAATGTCCCACCTCTGAAATGACTTTCCTTATCAACTGATGTCACGAAAACCATTTTTTAAACCCAATCTCCTCCAATCATGTCTTTTTTTTACCATGCAATGAATTCCTAATGGATTAAATTTGGTCCCGCGGCTCCCGCCCACATTTCTTGCTAAGAATATCTTTTTTTTTTCCTGACAAATACAAAAGTAAAATGGGCTGTGAGTGTGAACCCTATTTCACATTCATGCACCACAAGCAGCTAGCAGAAACATATTGTAGAGCTTGAATATGTTTATCTATCCTAGAATTATCCTGAGCTTGTAAAGCAAAGAGATTTCATCACAAATCTCTTTTTAATGAAGAAAGAAATGACACTTTGTTGTTATAGATGTGAAGTGCTTCATCTCTTACTCAGCAGGATTCATTCTGTCAGAGTTTCCACAGGAACTCCATGTTTTTTGAGACAGGTTAAGCTCTTTAAAGATGACACACAAAAGTTGACTTTGTTCTGAGGCTGTTCCTCGGTGTGTATTCACAGCTGATGTTTCTCGTTCTGGATGTGTTTTGTGCAGGTTAGAGCAGCTGGGCTTCAACGCTCTTCTCCAGCTGATGATTGGAGTTCCTCTGGAGATGGTTCATGGGATCCTGAGGATCAGTCTGCTGTATATGGCAGGAGTCGTCGCTGGTGAGTGTGTGTGTGTGTCTGCATGAGTCTTGCTGTCCTTGCACCGTGACAAGATCACCAGGAGAATGTGCTCATATTTATGATGGGCATGTCACCAGTGGGCAATGACCTAATCAATAATCTGTGAATTATTCTCTCTCTCTCTCTCTCTCTCTCTCACCCACACACACACACACAATTTTTGTAGGGCCACATCCTACAGAATTTCAATCCAACAATAATTAAACCCACCCAAACCAGTTAATTAAGGTCTTCAGGGCAATTGAGTTTGATTAGGCTTATACACACACACACACACACACACACACTAAATAAAATCCTAATAAAATGTATTTTTATTAACTTTTTTTTAATTAATTAAAATAAAGCTATATATATAGTTTTATATTTAGTTTTATTTTGTGTGTGTGTGTGTATAAGGCTAATCATACTTAATGATTAAATTTATATATATATATATATATATATATATACATATTGACCTTGTAAATTCTATAAATTAATGATTAGTACGTTTTATTTAAATTTAGTGATTTAATTTAATACAATTCTGATTCAATAAAAATTTATTTGTAATGAAATTATTTATTATGAAATAAATTTCAATTTATTGTAATTCATTTTCTTTTTTTTTCTATTTATATAATTTAAAAAATAATATATATGTATATGAGTCTGTGTTCGTGTGTGTGTGTGATATAGGAGATATACAGGTCATATTCAGTGCTGTTTAACCCTCAAACCGTATTCAATTTATAGCCCTTAATCCTGTAATTGTGGACAAATGTGGGCAAAGAGGACTCAGGTGTGATCCTAATTTTTATTTATTATAAATGTTATATCACTGTCTTCGATAAAGTTTTGTCTATCCATTTATGGTGTTTTATTTTATTTTGGGGGTATTTTTGAATTTATTTACTTCAAAAAGTACCATATTTTCTATGTAAATGATGCTTATTTTTATGTTTTATTTTTTACATTTTTTTAACTACATTAAAATATCATTCCAATAAGTTCTTAGAGCTAAACGCTAAAGATGAATTGACTTTGCCGTCTCCTGGTGTCTTATTTTGGCTTATTTTAGAATGCTCTAAATTACAGTTTTTCCCATTCATTTCTATGGGTGCCCATTTTTGACCCAAATACAAGATTAAGGAGTTTTTTTTCACCCACTTAACTTTGTAGAATTGAGTCCAAAAAACTTGCGTTCAGGAGGCAAACTTAGGAAAAGTAGCCATATATTGTACCGCTCAGATCAAGGGAAGTATTTTTTAAAAATAAATCAAAACTACGGTTTTAGGGTTAATTTGGTTCGTGGAGAACCGCGTTCTGCTGAATTCAGAGCCTAATCAAACAGTTGTGTGTAATTAAGTAATCCTGAAGACCTTGATTAGCTGGTCCAGGTCTGTTTAATTAGAGTCAGAGCAAAACCCTGCAGGACGTGTGAGTCACGTGACCCTCCAGGCCAGGAACGGACTCAAATAGCCGTGATGTGTAGAGCAAATGAGATCAACACTAATATGACGAAATTAAATACACACTCGTGTTATATCGTATTTACTAAATCGTTACAAATGCCAAATCATCACTACCTACAACACACACGTGATGTTTTGACACACTGTACGAGGAAGTGTCCATGTTGAGGACACAGAAAGTGAGATGGAAATGAAAGGAAGGAGAAAATAGAGTATGCAAGGACGGATAAGAGAAACTGAGGAGAGGACTGTGAGAAAGAGATGAAAAGACAAGGAAAGTGTGAGAATATGAGAGAGAAGAAAGAGTTTCAAGAAAACGAAACTTAAAAAAGAGAAGGGTGATGAAGATGGTGGTCGAGTTAGAGTGCTGAGTGCAGCAGACACAAACACACACACACACACAGGAAATGTCAATATTCAATTATCGCACCCGTTTTGCATGCATGTTCGCTTTCCAATGAGGTTTTAGTTTACAGTGCAGAATTATTGGGTGTGTTTTATGCCGCTGTGGGTTTGAAGGTTTTGTATTAAATTAGGTGGACTCTTTCCACTTGGGCTAGTAAGAAACCACCTAGAACACCCTAGCAACCACCCACAACACCTTAGCAACCACATCGCAATGTACTAAAAGCAACTCCGAACACCCTAGCATCATGGAAAATGTAGTTCCTATAGTGCTTTAGTGTTTAGTCCGCAGCACAGAGCAGCTCTGAATCCTATAATTACATGACAACTATTAATTACCTTAATTACATTCATTAAATGGGTCAACAACAGTGATGCCGGGAATACAGAAATACAAGTCAGTAGGGCTTTTTATATATTTTAAAATGTATTTTATACTGTATAATAAATGTAATTATTTTATTTGATTAAATTATTATTTTATGACATTTTATTTTATTAAAATATTTTAAAATATTTTATTACAAAAAAAGTAAACATATATAATAAATAAATAAATATATATATATATATATATAATTTTACAAATATTTTATTACAAAAAAGAAATATACATTATAGATATATATACATTTATTAAATTAAATAAATTATTAAATTATTGTTTTACATTTTACAGTATCAAAAAAATATTAAATTTAACAGTTTTTTAAAATAAGTACAATCCTTATTAACTTCTAATTTAGTTTTTATCGAATTTCTTTCAAGACAGTGAGACACTCGTTATTAAACTACAAATAATCCAGTAAAATAGGTGTGCGTCACGAGTGTGCAGGAGGGACCCCCTCATGTCATTATGAGCCAATTATATTAAGATTAAATCTGCCTATCAGGAGAAATTTTACTTGATAAAAGCCACATGGAAGCAATAAACAGACTTTGTAATGTCGCACACAAAGGTAAATTTACACAGAATCACAATCATAAGTCGTCTTGGTGTGGGGATTTGCAAGAAGCGCATGATCCCAGTGTTTATCATTAGTGAAGACTAAACCAGTGACGGTGTGTGTTTCCTCAGGTTCACTGACGGTGTCCATCACAGATATGCGAGCTCCAGTGGTCGGCGGGTCCGGCGGGGTCTATGCTCTCTGCTCAGCACATCTCGCCAACGTTGTCATGGTAACCCAAACTAACTGCTGCCATGGCGACTTGTGTCAGAATGAATGAAAAGGAGGAGGAATAGAGAAACGCAGAGGGATAAATCTCTATATTGCGGCTTCCCTAAAGATCAAAGAGTCTGTAATCACTCGCACATAGACGGCTACAAACAGGCCTCCGAGAGTCCTAAAGTCTCTTCAGCGTCTGTGTGTGCTGATGGATGGCTCTGAACTTCCTCTTACGGGAATATAAGTGCCTTTTCATTTGTGTGTGATACAAGGACAATTTAGAAGCTTTACAACTCGTATAACACATTTTTGTGCATGAGACTTCATAAAAGCACAAATGCACTGATGAATTGTTTTCAATAAGACCAGAAATATGTAAGTGAAGATATTTAGTCATTTTGACCTACAGTTTTATCATTGAACATTCTGTTTTAATAGAAAATATCATATTATGAAAGTAAAAATGGGTTGCAAGTGGCAATCAGTATTATTTTAGTATTATTTTTATACTTTTATAGCATTTGAATTTTATATATATTTTTTTGTTTTAATTTTAGTTTAGGTTACAGTAGTTTAATTGTGTGTTTTTGCCATTTAAAAAAAGAAATTCTATTTAGCTTTATTTCATTTCAGTTTTAGAACTTCAACTTAAATGCAATTTATTTCATTTTTAGTTTTACAATAAAAAAAAAATTATAATCAATTTATATTTTCAGTGATGGCAAGTTACAATAGCTTCACATTTTTGCTTTAAAAAAAAAGAAGTGGCATACAGTATATCACTATTTTAAGGTTTTTAACACGTATGTGTTTGTGTTTCAGAACTGGGCCGGTATGAAGTGTCCATACAAGTTGCTGAGAATGATTCTTGCACTTGTTTGCAGTAAGTCATTTTAGTTCTCTAAAAAATAAATGAAGTCAGAATTGCGAGATAAAAAGTCGCAATTACCTTTTTTATTTTTCATTCTGTGGCAGAAACAAGCAACAATACTGCATATTATTAAAAAAAAAGAAAAAAAAAGAATGCAATGCAAAGATAATCATTTCGAATTGTACTATGCTACATTTCACCATGACCTAATTTTGTATATTTTTAATAATGAATTATTGAGCAGCATATTAGACTGATTTCTGAACGATCACGTGACACTATAGGAGTAATGATGCTGAAAATTCAGCTTTGATCACAGGAATAAATTACATTTTAAAATATATTCAAATAGAAAAAAGTCATTTTAAATTGTAATCATATTTCACAATATTTTTGAGTCCTTAGTGAGCATAAGAGACTTCTTAGAAGTAATATGCTCAAACATCTGCCAATCTCTCTCTCGGTGTCTTTAACAGTGAGTTCTGAGGTGGGCCGTGCCGTGTGGTTGCGTTTCTCCCCGCCGCTGCCCTCATCCGGTCCGCAGCCCAGCTTCATGGCTCATCTGTCGGGCGCAGTGGTGGGCATCAGCATGGGGCTGCTGATCTTGCGGAGCTATGAGGAATCTCTGCATAAACAGTGCTCCTGGTGGGTGCTCATCTTCTCCTTCATCACCTTCCTCCTCTTCGCCATCTTCTGGAACATTTTCGCTTACGAGCTGCTCGGGGTTCAGATCCCGCCCCCTCCCTGATGACACACCCCCTGGTGGCTGCAGAAAGCCACGCCCCCTGCCCGACACAGGCCCGACCTCGATCGACTCCACTCGACCAGCAGCGGAGAAAAAGGGTGTAACAACATGGAAGGTGTGAAATGAAAAACGCATACTCGCATTCCATACAGAAGCAGCCAACATAAACCGCGTGGTATTTTAATGAACACTCCAAGGCAGCTCAAGGGTCCGGTGAGCTTATTTGAACAAACACACACATATGCACACACACACGTACACTAGATTTGTTTTGCTCTCTGAGTGCGAGTTTCAGCCCGAGGCTCGTTCATGACGCCTTTCTGTATTGTTTTGATTTGACAGCCTCATCTAAGCCTGTTATGCGTTACAGATAACATCCGTAGTAGATGAAACGGCGAATTCAATCCAGGAATCTCGCTGACTAAAAACAAAGCCTTGCGCTTGAAGACACCGTAAAGTCCTCACTGAGGTAGGGGTTGATGTTGATGTCTGTTGTTGGATAATTACGGATAGTATTCTTTTGCAACAAGCTAAAACTGGTTTCAAAGGGTAAAAAGAGATGTTTCTCTTCAGCTTTACACACACTTGCAGACGCTACAAGAGGACAGAAAGATTATCTCTGTTCCAAATCTTAGTGAGCTGTCGATGTAGGGAGCATGTGCGCCGTCTAAGATTACCTCTTCTTAACAAATGTGAACTTGGCATTCTATGTCAGAACTTATTGCAACAAGCTCCCAAAAAATAAACTGTTCGCACAATTAAAGCTTTCGGTCAAAAGACCATCCTCAATTGCAACAAGCTCCAAAATGTGTTTTTAATATATATATACACACACTACCATAATATTTTCTCTCTTCTGCTCACCAGTGCTGCATTTATTTAATCAAAAAAACAGAAATAACATTACAATTTAAAATACAGATTTTCTATGATTTAATTCTATTTTCAAAATGTAATTTATTCCTGTGATCAAAGATGAATTTAAGCATCATTACTATGATCAGTGTTGAATACAGTTGTGCTGCTTTATATTTTGCCAGGAACCATGATGCGGTTTTTAAGGATTGCTCGATGAATAAAAAGTTCAAAAGAGCAGCATTTTTATTTTTATTTTTTTTATTTAACCTTTATTTTACCAGGGAATAAAATCACATTGAGATTATTACAATCTCTTTTACAAGTGAGCCCTGGCCAAGAGGATAACTTACACAGACAACAAGTAACAAACATACTGGGATTCACAAGAATATAAAAAAATAAAAACAGAAAATCAATTTTTAAAACAATCGCAAACATTTTGACAAATTTGACCCTGGTAGGACTTGAACTCAGTATGTGAAATAAAATAAAATAAAATTAAGATAAAATTTATTTATATATTTATTTGAAATAGAAATATTTAGAAATGTAGGGGAGAGCGGGGCACAACCTAACGCTTTTTGGTTTTGGCTCAATTAATTAAAAAAATAATTAGGTTAGATTTTTTTTACACAAGCAACATACAGTGATGTGAATAAGTTTTGAACCCCATGCTAAAGTTGCCTAAAAAGAGGAATAAAAAATCATCTTTTGGATATGTATCTTAATGCCTTAATTAGAAAAATGAGGAAAACTCCAACCTTTAAGGACACACATTTTCTTTGTGAATGAATAATGTATCATCAATAAATAAATGTTTTTCCTTAAAATACAGGGTGCATAAGTCAGGACACCCCTATGTTAAATTCCCATAGAGTCAGGCAGATTTTTATTTTTAAAAGCCAGTTATTTCATGGATCCAGGATAATATGCATCCTGATAAAGTTCCCTTAAAATATCCCCACATCATCACACACCTTCCACCACACCTAGAGATTGGCATGGTTTTACTTCAGTTAGCCTAATAGCTGGTTTGATTTGCATTGAAAGATGATCTTATGGAAAGTACCCCATGCCAATCTCTAGGTGTGGTGGAAGGTGTGTGATGATGTGGGGATATTTTTTGAAGGATTGCTTGATGAATAAAAAGTTCAAAAGAGCAGCATTTTTATTTTTATTTATTTATTTATTTTTTTTACCTTTATTTTACCAGGGAATAAAATCACATTGAGATTATTACAATCTCTTTTACAAGTGAGCCCTGGCCAAGAGGATAACTTACACAGACAACAAGTAACAAACATACTGGGATGCACAAGAATATAAAAAAATAAAAAAACAGAAAATCAATTTTTAAAACAATCGCAAACATTTTGACAAATTAGGTAGGACTTGAACCTAATAAAAAAATTAAAATAAAATGTATTTATATATTTATTTGAAATAGAAATATTTAGAAATGTATTTATTGTCCTTTTTGATCGATTTCATTGCATCCGTGATGAAGAAGTCTAAATCTCTTATTGCTGTCCTCACACTTAAAAATGAACTACTACTGCTTAATAGTAGTTTTCTTATTAGAGTATTGTTTTATTAGCTTAGCAGCTGCCTATGAACAGCATGGGAGCTCACTAGGGTTTGGAACAGAGTACCTGTCCTTTTATTTTGATTCTTGAACATATTTCCAGTGATCACATAAACAAAAGCCAGTGAGTGAGCTCGAAGTTTAGAAGACAGCATGTCTGTGCCACACAGTAATGAATACTTCGGTTATTGCTGTGCAGATTGCAGTTGTTATGGAAACTGCCATAACAGGATTAAAGATGCTTTCAACATAGAAACGGATGTCGCGACCACCAGTACCGAACGTCATGGGGAAATTCTGCTTACATTTTCAGTGAAAGAATAATGATGGGATGTTTAAGTTTTAAAACGGACAACCCACCACAATCCTTACGTTTTCATGACAAGACTGCAAAAGATGAGAGAAGATAAACACATCACACTTAACTCAAAATTCAGTAGTGCCAAGTTATCATTCGCTAAGCTGCTAAAAGATACTTAAGGGGAATTGTTTAAATAGCTATAGGAAAGATTGCTGTGTTCTCAATTGATTTCTTTTCATTTTCGAAAAGCTCGACCGTGTGTCTATTTAATGTCGTGGATTTTTATGCCATAGTCCTATATTTATATTTATTCCGAGTGGCTGTCGTCGTTGAGTCGTGGCGGGTGTAAAGATGGTCTTAGACTGATGATACATAGTGAACCACAGAAACAGAAAGTGCTGGAAGATGCAAAGCAAAGAAAATATGAACAATACAAAAAAAAAAGTTTAATTAATACATTCTCCCTGGCCTTGCTTCGCTCAAAGGTCGCGGTTATGTAACGTAATACATGAAGACTTTTGAGGGAACAAGTGAGTCAGTTGAATATTTAAAGTCAGCATGGGGAAAAGGATAAAGATAATACAGCAGAAAAGCATTAATAAATGAAATAATGTCAAGTTTGGTTTCAAGTTGACTTGAAATGTTCTGATCCAGCATGCAAGAGTCGCTCCATAGTCAAATGTATAGAGTTCCTGTAATATCCACCTGGCTGGCACTTTTAGACAAGTGAAAAATGCTGATGAATATTTATTAGATGTGCATATAAACTGTGAGAAAGAGAGAGAGAATGTAATGTGAAAGCTAAGAGATGTATTGGGATGTGAGAAAGAAGGGACAAATAGCTGATAAAATGATGGAAAATGGAGGGAAAACAGCAAATGATGGATGTATTACTTTTTGAACACTCATCAAATGGATGCTGGAAGTGTGTGTGTGTGTGTGTGTGTTAAACATGCTTTAATATGCTGTATGGCCATTGTTGGTTTTCAGACTGTTACAGGCACACATTCTGTAGTCTGTGTGTGTCTTTTGTGAGTGTGGGAAACACTGACCATGGTCTAAACAGCTGGGTTGTGTTCAGAGTGGAATACTAGCATACTGAATGCATACTTTGCTGTTTATACAGTATCCTGCCGACTATTTTTTTCATACAGGGCCTAAACGCTACACTCGCCAAGCACGAGTAAGAATTACCGCGTTTTTATGAATCCTAACAACACAATATTGTGAGAACATGAACGTGAACCACGCTCGGGACAGCACTGCATCGTCAAAGCCTTGTCAGTTTAGATATTCAAGCACAAGAAGACGTGAAAGGGAACTTAATTCATTTCTCAGAACGCCATGAATACTGAATTGAGCTCTCTTGAACTTGAACGGACACATCCACACAAATTATGTCAAAATACCCGGCAAGTGTCCTTGTATACAGTCGGTTATGTCTTAAGTGAACTTAAACAGCTGAGAAAGTAAAGCATGTGTATCAGTATGAGTGTACTGGATCCGTGCATCCGCTCTTAAAGTGACAGCAGCCTAATATTTCCGACAAAGAATAATCATTCAATGCTCTAAATAACATTTTTTTTAACTTTAATAAGGAATAATTATGTTTCATGGCTGGTAAAAAATATATATGGCCAGGACATTTTTCAAAGTGACTTTCACTTATTTCAGCTTTCCAAAAATGTTTTTAATAGCTTTAGTTAACCATTTCAGAATGTAAAGTCAAGCACATTGCATCATGGGATGCAGTTTTACATTTATAGTGTTGTATACTGCAAATATAAGTCGTCCACGTATGCCATTCACACTGAACGTTTGCATCCCTGCATATATGGTGCGTTCTATTATTCATCCGTCTCAGAGATCCGAAACGGACGACAGACGTTGCCTAGCAACACGCCCCCTTTCCTCGGATTTCACCTCTCGAACGTCGGACAACCGTGAGGACACCGAGCAAGAATTCCGTTTCGGTATTCAAGATGGCTGCGCCCTGTGACTTGTAAGAATTAATTCTTTCCATTGTTTTTGAACCGCGTTGGTATTTTAAATGACGATTATAATCACTCGTATTACTGCGTCCCCTGTAGGTATGGGAATCGGTTGTTGTGAGTGCAATTACTAACGTTGCTAGCGTTGCTAAACAGAAGATTAACATGAAAAACATAAAATAAAGTGAATATTTTCAAGTTAAATGGCTGCGTTAATTTTTTTTTAATGTAAGTGCCTGGTACTCGGCCAGTGCCACCATTATAACAGCTTTCCAGGTGGCGTCCATTTTTTTCTCCGACTCGGACACGCAAAACAGAACGCTTGAAGTGTGGACGTGACGTCAAATCCGAGGTCTGAGTCTGTTCGTTGGCTATGATAGAACGCAACAATAGTATGGGTAGTGTGCCACTCTGAACATGCTCTCGGTGAAGAAGTGTCCTCAATCAATCCTCTCGAAACTGGGAACAAACCTGTTTACCAAGGGCCTCCCATTATTCCCAGCCAATAGCTGCTCTCGTAGATCACGGTGTCCTGAGTTGATTTCCTCCATGATGTTGTAGGTGTAGTTTTGCTTTGAGATCATCGCTGGGTCTGTGTTGCTGCCACAACTCTAGTCCTTCTGAGAATCGTAGTCCATGTACAGACTTCAAAATGGTGCCAAAATACAAGAGATGACGACTCTTGCAGTAAAATATTCTGTTTACATGAAAAAAGAAGTTAAAACTAATATAATATAAGGCTAATAGTTTTCTCTGGATCAGATGAAGATTAAAAAAACCAGATGTAAATACTGATAGTTTCTTTTAAATTCTTTTATCATTTCATGATGTATTGTACTTCTGAAATATTGGGACCTGAGGCAATTAGTTTTTTGTAGTTTTATTTTGTATGGTTTTGTGTTTGCTTTCATTTCTCAGCTGTATGAAATAAAGAACATACTGTGAGAGAAGTCTGTGTGTGTGTGTGTCCACAGTGAGGAGGTATTTTTATACTTGAAAAATAAATAAATTAGGGCTTTGCAAAAATTAATTGCGATTAATCGCATCCAAAATAAAAGTCTGTGTTTACATAATATATTTGTGTGCTGTGTATAATTATTTTGTATATATAAATACACATGTATGCATGTATATATTTAAGGATTATTTGCGCTTAAATTCTGTATATATTTATAAATACAAAATCTATATTATATAAATATAAATATTTTATATATGAATAACACATTTTCTTAAATTTATACATGCATGTGTGTTTATTTATATATACAAAATAATATACAGCACACACAAATATATTATGTAAACACAGACTTTTATTTTGGATGCGATTAATCGCAATTAATTTTTGCACAGCCCTAAAATAAATATAAATTTATATAATATATATTACCTTTTCTAATAAATGACATACATATAAATATAAATGACCATTTCAGCAAATCGTCTGTTGAAAAAGGAGGTGCGTGCAATGCATAACCATCAGAAATGGTTTAGTCACCTCAGAGTAATAATATTTTATACATGGATTTATTCTATGTGTGGTTTGCAATTTTTGAAACCCTGTTAGTTTCTCATAAATTAAAGAAAATATATATTTTTAATTACCCACACACATATGCAAAGAAAATATTATTTATAATATTGCTTTATTAAAACATCTATACATAAACAATTACAAATTATGTTTGCCTCAAAAACACAGATACTTTTGCGAATGGAATATATTGTGATTGATTGTGTCCTAAATACTAGACACACAATTCTGACTACGTTCGTGCCCTCTTCTGTCTCTTCGGTGGCTTTTCATCAGCAATCTTCCTCTTCTCTGGCTTCTGATTGGTCACTGTGTGTGTTGCATCCATCAGATTGAACTCTTGTACTAATGAGGGCTGAATCTGATTGGCCACTGCCCATGCCCATAAACACTGCTCCACCCGGTGAGGAGTCCAGTCCTGCTGGCCGTCCACTGAGACCGGAAATAAACACTATAGTAAGATCCTAATAAAGAAATATTTCAGTTTAATGTGTGTATCTTACCTCTATTAAGTTGGGCTGATTTCTGCAGCATTTTCTGGAGGAAAAGTGCATAATGTTTGGCCGTGTACTCGACCGGTCTGAGCTCCGCGACGCTCTCCACAGCTTCATCAGCCATGAAGGCCACTTCACCTGGAGCGCCGGCCGCCAACACGGCTGATGGAGACAGTGTGCTGCGGTTTAAATGTGTTTTATTACACTTATTGGATGCATGCATGACTGGATAGGTGTGTGTGTACCTGAGGCCGTTGCTGGACCGACACCTTTGAGTTTGCACAGCTCTGTAATTGCCGCTTGGACATCGGGCAACAAACCGAATGCTTTGCTGGTCGAGTTTTGAACCGCCTCCTCGCTGTTCGAGCCAATGAGCTGCTGCAAACGTGGCCTGAACTTCCCTTTCTGAGAGGGAGCAGCCATCATCATCATCATCATCATCATTATTATCATCAAAGAGAGCAATGCATTTGTGCATAATTGTCATATCTGTGTGTGAACGGATGTCATAAGAGTGATCGTCACTGCGTGTAACCAATGAGCTGCTAGCCTATTTCTGTTTCTCTCTAATTACGCAGGGCATGAATCTATTTCTATTGTGCTTACGGTAAGTTTCCACTCCATGATCTTGACGAGCTCAGCATGTGTGAGGGAATGATGGGATCGAGCTGAGATGGCAGCGGGAAGCTCCTCCTGAAACCTGGGAAAACAGACAATGGCACTAAGATTTCCTGCAATTGTATTATATTGTGATGCAAACACAACAATGAACAAAAAATACATTGCTGGTGTGTATTTCTGAGAACTCAAGTCTATTTTTGTGGTTGTCTTTCTAGTGAATCTGCACTTAAGGAGTCAATTTGCATGTTAGATAGTCATTGTGATGAGTAGGCAAGTGTTATGAATTAAATGAACGAGATCAAATTAATACAATATGTTAAAATGTAAATAATTTAAACCATATTATATAATTCATCATTCATTTTACATGTATATATTTTTTATAAATGTATAGAATTTATTTATTTGATATGATTATAATGATTAATATGATCTATATAAGGTTTATATGATTAATGTTTATAAGAAATAAATATTAAATTCTATTCTGATGCATAAAAAGACTTTAGGAACTCAAAATATATTTTTTGTAGTTGTTCATGTGAACATTTAAATGTTTTCCATATCAAATAGACAAAACTAGTTGTCAAATTGCATATAATTTGCTAATTATGATGAGTAGGCACAAATTATGAATTAAATGTTTTTGAATATTTTTAAAATCTATATAATTTCGAATTTACAGTATTTTATATAATTTGTTGTGTATATATTTGAGTCATTTATATTCGTAATTAATTGATATGATTATTAATATATAATTAAATTTCAATTCCATTCAATGAACGTAAACAGACATTTTAGGTCTGTGTTTGTAAGAACTCAAACCATTTGTCCAGTTGCAGGAGCTTTCCAGAAGCCTTGCCCTTTAAGGCTGATTTAGCTTGAATCACAGTCCAGTATTGATCATAGATCCCTCTCCATACAGCTGGATCTTCACAGGTAAACAGTCTCCCGTCCACAGGCATGACTGAGAGAGAAGACGTGCACAGTTTATAACATGTACTGCAGATCTCTAACAAGACAGCCAAATAACAGTATATTATCATACCAGGATGTGTTATGATAAATATAACTTTTAACGGCGTTTTATAAGTAATTTCACTCCTCCTGCAACAGTGTGACAAACCGGAGCGGCGTGACTGAGACTGAGAGCGCGCGCCTTGAAAGGGGAGGTGACGTCAGCGGCAAACGTAAACAATAATTCTACATCCGCTTCTTGTGAACGGACACACTTGTTTATAAAAGGGTAAGTTCTGCGCGGTTATTCAGCAATATCCAAACTCATATTACAGTTGAACATGCATATTCGGAAACATGATAAGCTGAATGATAGTGTCGAGCCGCAGGAGTTGTGTCTGCTGTACTGAGGGGTTTTTGTAGCAGTATGACACTTGTGTTGACTGCCACGAGCTCAGAAGACAAACTTACTTTTACATATAATATTCCATTCACCAAAATAAAAGCTGTAATATCATAGTATTGCGAAAAGATTTTCATTTTTTATAACCTCGATGCACCAATCGGGCAGTATGAATGGTGAATATGAATAGTTAAAATCCTTTAAGCGTTTAATTGACCTTTCTGTGCATTACAATAATACACAGGAAATACTACTTTAGTGTGCTCACTGATAATATACAAATAACCGCAGGAAACCCTACATTGCAGTGCAGAAAAAAATGGATAAGGATAACAGGAATAATATATAAACCTTGATTGCAGTGCAGTAAAATTGCAGATAGTTACAGATAGAAGTAGATATACAACATGATATGAAAAAAAAGATGGTTAGACTCATTATATAACCATAGTATAATCTGAACTAGATATTTATTATTAAAAATAAATGGCATGCTTCCGATTATATCAATTGCCTAAAAAAGAAATAAATGTTTTATAAAATCTAGCAACATCTCACTTAAGTTTTTCTGCTAGTTGTAATATGATTTCTTAAATTGCATTGTTTCATTAATAATGCTGCTCTGCTAGTGATATTGCTGCCTTGTTTCTGTCCTGCAGGTCAGTGTGTAATTCCCCATGAAGATGTTAAACTCGTCCGTGTGGATGTGTGTGTGGTTTTGTTTCTCGTCTTGAGCTGTGCGTGACGAACACAGATGGTGAGATAAAATCCCTGCATCTAAAGTCTTGTTGCAATAACATTAATAATCCCTTACATGTTTGTCATTTTACCACCACAAATCATTTCTAAAAAAGCCTAATGATCTACTTATTGAGAAATAATCTATAAACTCATTCATGTATATTTGTTTTGAAATGATAAATACATTGATGGAATGTGTTTTCTGTTTCTGGCCTCATTTTCCCAAAGGTCTTAGTGTGGAGTGAGTGAGAAAGTTGGAGTGTATTTCTCAACACACAAAGCGTAAGTGTGAACCGCTTGCATTATTCATGTATGTTTTGACATGTATTGCTGAGTGAATAAGCTCAGGTAAATGCACGTCCACCATGAGATGTTGGAGTCACTGAATCTGCTGTCCACCTGCTGGCCAGAGAAGGATCTGCAGCAGCTTCATCGTCTCTCCTCTCTCGTGTTTTTCAGCTTGAGATGGAGAAGATGAACAGGGTCAACACCATCAGTGGCCGTACCATGTTTTGTCACCTGGATGCTCCTGCCAACGCCATCAGTGTGTGTCGGGATGCTACGCAGGTGAAAGATCGGGCTATATTCTCGCCACAAGCTCAAATATATATTTTTTGTGTTTTTACATTGTATTTTAAAATAGAAGCAATGGTACACCAAAAAAAGTTAGATATTGCTAGTAAATTTAGCAAAGAAAGCAACAAATATAATTAAATGTGAAATTTTGAAGTTGAAGGACTGAAATGGTGTTTTCTTGTAAAACTTACTCCAGGCAGTTCACTTTTTATGAACTAGTTAAGAATAAGAAATAAAGGGAACAAGATGAAATTATTCTAATATTTTTTTTTTAATTATAGAATTTAACAATATTTGAATTTATTTAACTTATTTTAGTGCGGTCAATAGATTAAAAAATTACGGAAGCCCTGAACCGCAATGTAAAATAAATAAATAAATAAATCTAGCATTTCGAGATTAAAGTCGAAATGTTTTGAGATTAATGTCAAATTTTTTCGAGATTAAATTTGAAAAATTTCCAGATTAAAGTGGAAAAATTTCGAGATTAAAGTCGAAACATTTAGAGATTAAAGTAATTTCGGGACATTTCGAGATTCGAGATTAAAGATTACATTTATTTTTTTTTTTACAGATTTTTATTTTTTATGTTTTTTTAATTTACGTTGCGGTTCAGGGCTTCCGTAAAAAATAATTAATTAATCACACATTTTTCTGTTATTAATTGTGATTAATTACACCTAACATTGAAGCTAATATGTTATTATATTGTAATGCTATAACATTTGATCTCCAAATTAATGTAGAAGCAACATAGGTAGGAAATATACAGAAAAATACAGAAGACTTTACAGTCTTCACTACATGAATTATAAATTAAATATAGATTAAAGCTACAAAAGTTATTCAGTCAAGAGCAGTGAGTGATTAGTAATGTAAATTACTAATACATTATTAAAATCAAAGTTGGACTTGAGCTAACATGAACTAACAATGAACGTTATTGCTTATTGTTGGTTAATACATTAATTAATGATTTGTATTTGTCATTTTATTAATCTGTCAATCCATAATAAAAAATGTCAGTAATAAATATTAATATTCAAAATTCTATTTTGAGTAATGTCATTAGATACGGTGAACTTGTGATTCATCTCGTTTCAGGTGGTGGTTGCGGGGCGGAATATTTTCAAGATATACGGTCTGGAGGAAGATGGTTTCGTGGAGCGTCTGAACCTGCGCGTGGGACGCAAACCCTCGCTGAACTTCAGCTGCGCGGACGTCATGTGGCATCAGATGGAGGAGAACCTGCTGGCCACCGCCGCCACTAACGGAGCCGTGGTGACGTGGAACCTGGCGCGCCCGTGCCGTAACAAACAGGAGCAACTGTTCACAGAACACAAGCGCACCGTCAACAAGGTCTGCTTTCACCCTACCGAGGTCAACATGCTGCTGTCCGGCTCTCAGGACGGCTTCATGAAGTGTTTTGACCTGCGAAAGAAGGAAAGCGTCAGCACGTTTTCTGGTACATACAAACGTTTTCTACAACATCTGCACAAGCTGAAGCATTGGGTATTTTTTAAAGTTATAATTCACCCAAAAAAATGACACTACGAAGCCATCCGAGCAGCTATTTTCAATTTGAGATTGTTATTGGATGCTGCAGAGATGTGGAAGCTGTATGTGAACATCATTCTGTGTTTTTGCAGGTCAGTCTGAGAGCGTGAGAGATGTGCAGTTCAGTATGAAGGATTATTTCACGTTTGCCGCCTCGTTCGAGAATGGAAACGTGCAGCTGTGGGACATCCGCAGACCCGACCGCTACGAGAGGATGTTCACCGCTCACACCGGCCCCGTGTTCTGCTGTGACTGGCACCCTGAGGACAGGTGTGTGTGTGTGTGTCCCTGTTGTCAATAATTTTATCTTTGATCACCAAAATTACATATGTAGCCCTCAAACTGTATTCACTTTATAGCTTTTAATCCTGTAATTGTGGACAAATGTGGGCACGGAGGACTCAGGTGTGATCCTAATTTTTATTTATTATAAATTAGGGCTGTGCAAAAATTAATTGCGATTAATCGATCCAAAATAAAAGTCTGTGTGTACATAATATATTTGTGTGTGCTGTATATAATTATGTTGTATATGTAAATACACACACATGCATGTATATATTTAAGAAAATGTGTTATTTAATATATAAAATATTTATATTTATATAATATAGATTATGCATTTATATATATATACAGAATTTAAGCGCAAATAATTCTTAAATATATACATGCATGCATAGGTATTTATATGTACAAAATAATTATATACAGCACACACAAATATATTATGTAAGCACAGACTTTTATTTTGGATGCGATTAATCGCAATTAATTTTTGCACAGCCCTATTATAAATGTTATATCACTGTCTTCGATAAAGTTTTGTCTATCCATTTATGGTGTTTTTTATTTATTTTGGGGTATTTTTTTAATTTATTTACTTCAAAAAGTACCATATTTTCTATGTAAATTGTGCTTATTTTTATGTTTTATTTTTTATATTTTTTTAACTACATTAAAATATCAGTTCAATAAGTTCTTCGAGCTAAAACCTAAAGATGAAGTGACTTTGCCGTCACCTGGTGTCTTATTTTGGCTTATTTTAGAATGCTCTAAATTACAGTTTTTCCCATTCATTTCTATGGGTGCCCATTTTTGACTCAAATACCAGATTAAGGAGTTTTTTTTTCACCCACTTAACATTGTAGAATTGAGTCCAAAAAACTTGTGTGTGTTCAGGAGGCAAACTTAGGAAAAGTAGACAAGTCTTGTACCGCTCAGATCAAGGGAAGTATTTTTTAAAAATAAATCAAAACTATTTTGCCCACATTTGTCCAGAATACGGTTTTAGGGTTAAACATTTTTTTCCTTTAAAATAGCTTGAATGTAACTACACCCTTGCTTCATTTTGTATACGCGGTATGCAAATTAGCCCCGCCTCCACTCACTCACAGCATCTCAGAGATCCACTGGTTGACGATCACACGTTGATCTAATTGGTAGTTTGTGAGGTCAGAAACACCAGCGATTTCAAACCGTGTTTTTGAGGCTGTCTTTGGTTCGCTGCAGTTACAGGTCAAAAAAAATTTAAATGACTATTTTGTTTAATTTCAATTGGTAAAATGTTACACATTAACTTTCTCACTCTTTTTGGATCTATTGTGTGTATATATATATATATATATATATAAGTCCCATCTGTCTCTTGAAGGGGTTGGCTCGCAACAGGCGGACGTGACAAGATGGTGAAAGTCTGGGACATGTCGACCAATCGCGTGAAGGAGATCTACTGCGTTCAGACCATTGCGTCGGTGGCCAGGGTGAAGTGGCGTCCGGAGAGGCGCTTTCACTTAGCCACCTGCTCCATGATGGTGGACCACAACATCTACGTGTGGGACGTCCGGCGGCCATTCATCCCCTTCGCCACGTTCGAGGAGCACAAAGACGTGACTACAGGAATCGTGTGGCGGCACCAGCATGACCCCTACTTCCTTCTGTCCGGGTCCAAGGACAGCACGCTTTACCAGCACATGTTTAAAGACGCCAGCAGGCCCGTCGACCGCGCCAACCCTGAAGGACTCTGTTTCGGGTTGTTCGGCGACCTGGCGTTTGCTGCCAAAGAGAGTCTGATCACCGGTGAGTGACCTGTGTGAGGTGCTGTATGTAACTTTTTCACTCTACTAACCCTAAAACCATATTCTGGACAAATGTGGGCAAAGTAGTTTTGATTTTTTTTTTTTTTTAAACTTCCCTTGATCTGAGCGGCACAAGACTTGTCTACTTTTCCTAAGTTTGCCTTCTGAACACACACAATTTTTTTGGACTCAATTCTACAATGTTAAGTGGGTGAAAAAAACTCCTTAATCTTGTATTTGGGTCAAAAATGGGCACCCATAGAAATGAATGGGAAAAACTGTCATTTAGAGCATTCTAAAATAAGCCAAAATAAGACACCAGGTGACAGAAAATTCACTTCATCTTTAGCGTTTAGCTCGAAGAACTTATTGGAATGATATTTTAATGTAGTTAAAAAAAAATTAAAAATAAAACTTAAAAAAATAAGCAAAATTTACATAGAAAATATGGTACTTTTTGAAGTAAATAAATTCAAAAATACCCCCAAAATAAAAAAAAAACAGCATAAATGGATAGACAAAACTTTATCGAAGACAGTGATATAACATTTATAATAAATAAAAATTCCTCTGCGCCCACATTTGTCCACAATTACAGGATTAAGGGCTATAAAGTGAATACGGTTTGAGGGCTACAGCATAAAAATACGTTTGCATACTCGTTTCTCTGAAAAACACTTTAAAGCCAGTTATTTTACTTTGAAATGTGCGTTTCCGTGCTGTAATGTTTGTTTTTTGCCAATTTGCCGCCAATTTGCCAATTTTCATCGTCTATCGCGCTCGTTCCTGTTGCGTGTGCTCAAACTGGCAACCCATGTGAGCGCCGTGCAGTCTGAGGAGCAGGTGGCGGGAGAAACGGAGATTTTGAATTGGATGACAGTACCTATGTCGACCACTAGTTGTCATTCTTACAGACCGCACCTTTAAATTGTTTATTGACATTGATTTCTCATTATTGTCTTTCTTCATAGCTCCTCCTTCTGTTGGGGACGTGGGACGTAAAACCTACCCAGGAGGCGATCGGCGGTACCCCATCTTCTTCTTCAAGAAGCCCGACGTGACGGAGCAGTTTGCGCAGGTTTCCAGCGCGCTCAGTGTGTTTGATAGTGGGCCGGGGGGCATCGGCGGCATGGACTGGTTCATTAACACTGCACAGAGTTACTTGCTTAGCGGAAAACCCTTCGCCGAACTCTGTGAGCACAACGCTCAAGTCGCCAAGAGACTCAACAGACTGCAGGTACACACAGATTTATTTGTGGTATTGTTTGAACTTGTTTTGTCAGCTGAAGCCCTTTATGTCAGTGTTTTTACGTTGATATCGTAATAATTTAACATGGTCAAGGTTCTCTAGTGTTGGTTTTCTTATCTTTATTATTTTATAAACTTTATTTAGTTTTCTAACAATGAGGTCAAATGAGGGAAACAACTGTACGGTACATTGATTCTAACATATCAAATGTGGCAATAAAATAATGTAAAAAATTGTCAAAGAAAAATATCCCTGACACGTAAAATAATAAAAAGGTCTCAAAAGATCTTTGATTTTTTTTACATCAAAAAGACATAAACAAAAAAACAGATGAACTAAGTAAAAAATTTTAAAAGTTACAAAATCTTATACAGTGCGTAAAAGTATATTCTCTATTGGTTAAAAACTTGTCATTGCTGATAAATCGTATTATGTATAATGTTCACCAGCTCTGACGTTTCTGATGTCAGATCAACAAATAAAACGTTTCATATCGGTGCATCATTTGGATTTAAAGTTTTGTTTTTTAGTGATCATTTTTTATTTTAAAAGTCAAATGAAGCAAATATTTACACGTTAAAATATTTATATATTTTATATATAATATTTTAATTAAAAAAAATCTTTTAGTTATTTTCAATTATTATAAATATATTATTAATTATTATAAATAGAATAGATATTATTATTAATTATTATTATAATCTATTCACGGACCCCCTGCAGTTTCCATTTTGGAGGACTTTTAATGAGTTTTGATTTGTGTTTGTGTGCTATACAGGAATCCACCACATGGACGATGCTGCGAATTATGTTTTCCGAGCCGGCTAATCCGTCCTTGTCAACCAATCACAATCTGAATAAGTCAGGAAACCTTCCACTCGTCAACAGGTACTGATATTACCCTGTGATTTAGGATCTCTGAATCGTAACCTCTTATCCTGTTTGTGGTTGCTCAGTTGTGTCTTTTCCCTGCATCCTGCACTGCAGCTTCAGCATGAAGGAGATGAGCGCTGCTCTCAATGAGAGAAACAAAGAAAACAGACAAGACAACATACACAGCTTGGAGACCAACCTCAACAACAATGACGGTGAGACGGACGTATAACATGCAGAGAAGCATCTGCATCCTGATGAGAAAGCAATGACAAACAAATGCCACATGTTTGTTGGTTTAAGTTATAATCAGTTAGATCGTGTTTACAGTCACAAAACTCAAAACCATTGTGTTTCCCCAAGAAACTTTGCTTTTGTTTACAAAATGTTGTGATTACCAGAGAAACTTTTCTTTGGCTTGCAAAACCTTTGCCTTTCCTCAGAAACTTTGCGTTTGTTTGCACAACCCTCGCGTTTCCCTGAGAAATCTTGTTCTTTCTCGTGAAACCTTTGCTTTTACCAATATACTTTGTGTTCACTTGCACTAAAAGAAACTTTGCACTTAGTCGCAATGAACTCAAACGTTTTTTGAGCGAGTGCAAAGTTTTGAGTGAATGCGAAACGGAATGCAAAAGCATTTAAATACATTTTTTTCTATTTTTGAAATACATTTTTCCATCACCACGTCCTTTTAGAATAAAGAAAAGTCAATTAAATGAGTAGTTCACTTTAAAAAAAAACTTTTGCTAATAATAATCACAAAATTTTTTTGAGGGTTTTTTTCTCCATATAATGGACTTCAATGGGGTCCAAACGGTTCAAGGTCCAAATGAGAGTTTCAGTGCAGCTTCAAAGGGCTTTAAACGACACCAGACGATGAAGAAGGGTCTTATCTCGCGAAACTTTTCATCAAAATGAACGAATCTTTTTTCGAGTCATTTGAATGAAATGATTTTCGAAAAAAGATTCATTCATTTTGATGAACGAGTTTGAACAGGAGAGTCACGAACGCTCATCACAGAACAGAGCAAGGCGAGCATTTGTGCTCATAAAAAAATTGTTTTATTTATTTTTGAAATGGCCGATGGTTTCGCTTGATAAGACCCTTATTCATCATCTGGTGTTGTTTAAAGCCCTTTAAAGCTGCTCTGAAACTCTCATTTGGACCTTGAATCATTTGGTTCCCAATGAAGTCCATTATATGGAGAGAAAAAAACCCTCAAAAACCTTCATTTCATTTCGACTGAAGAAAGAAAGACGTGGACATCTTGGATTACATGGGGGTGAGTAAATTATCAGCAAAAGTTTTTTTAAAAATGAACTACTCCTTTAATACAATTTTTAAAACTCCATGGGCATTTTCATGATGAATGTACTCATGTTGTCCCAAACCTTCATTATGATTGTCTTTGAGAAATTGAGTCTGTTCTTCTACAAAAGCAATCCCTATATGCTTTGATTGAACTGAAAATGGGCATTTTTCTAAACTTGTTCCACAGTAGACATACAGTCATATAGGTTGGGATTGGGAACCATTTCACAAGATGTAAACAACAGAAGCACTTCCTGTTTCAGTTTTTTAACACTACATAAAAGCTGGGATAAAATACAACCAACAGAACATATAAAACTGAATCAAAAAGTTAAACAAACATCTTTAAGATGTTTTCTTTACATTTGAAATAAAGAAAACAGTTACAAACTGAAACAGGAAGTGCTTCTGGACCAGTGTTGTTTACATCTTGTGAAATGGTCTTTTTGGTGAACTAACCCGTTAGACACACTTGAGCCAATGGTTTGGCTCAAGGGCTCAGATTTTGATTCTAGTAATTATGCGTCACGGTCTCTTGGCCCATATTTTTGGCTGCCAGGAAAACCTTCCAAACTCTAGAGCGGTAGATGAAGATCTGTGTTCCTGTGTGCAGAGAACGAGGAGACGGAGGGCAGCGAGGGTCAGGCGGAGTATCTGTTTGGAGATGCTGAACTTGATGACGACGATCTCTACAGCATGGAGCACGATAACCAGGCAGGTCAGTCAACACCTCAACACATCTCACAGCTCCGTGACATATAAAGAGAAAAAACGAGATCTGGGTCTCTCCAGCCGAGGAGCCCGAGTACCTGCTCCCTCAGGAGGCGTTCCCGTTACGCCACGAGATCATGGACCATCCCTCGGCGCCCGAGCCGGTGCAGGAGAAGCCCGAGTCGCCCCACGTGAGCGGCAGCGAGGCCGAGAGCATGTGCCTGACTCCCATGGAGTCCTTCAGCCTCATTTCTGTCTCGCAGCTGCTTTTCTCGCCCCACCTGCCGCCCAAGTTCTTCTGCCCCATAGTGAAGGAGATGCTGTGTTACTACGCCGAGCAGGGCGACGTGCAGATGGCCGTGTCTGTGCTGATCGTGCTGGGAGATCGCATCCGTAAGGAGATCGACGAGCTCACACAGGTGAGGCCGAGCGTGTTTAAAGGGATACTCCTCTTTTTTTGGAAATAGGCTCATTTTACAACTCCCTCAGATGAGTTTTACCGTTTTCGAATCCATTCAGACGATTTTCTGGTATTTAGAAGAATATCAGTCACCCGACAGTTTCTGGTCTCATTAGTTTCCATAGTAGTGATGTTTGTGTGTGTGTTTCAGGAACACTGGTACATGTCCTACATCGATCTCCTGCAGCGCTTCGAGCTGTGGAACGTCAGCAACGAGGTGATCAAACTGAGCACGTGCGGCGCCATCATGTGTCTCAATCAAACCTCCACCACTTTACACATCAACTGCAGCAACTGCAAGCGACCAATGAGCAACAAGGGCTGGATCTGTGACAGGTACGGCCTCCAAGCGCTGACTTTTATCTGTCTTTCCCCTTGCCAAATTCAAAATCATTTACTTCAAGTTCATTCAATATCTACGGAAATTGTTATATTGTGTTATGCATATATTGTTTTTTGGACAGTTGTACGGTTAATATGTTTTTTGTTTGTATTTTCAACTAAAACGTAAAGCGTAAAAATCATATTCATTAATTGAAATAAAATAAACATTAACTAGACATATTTTTCTTTAAAAGAAAATCTAATAAAAAATATATTTATTTTTTTTAAATGCACAGCAAAATTACTAAAACCTTTACCAAAATTAAAACAGAAAAAATATAAATTAAAATTAAATTTTAATTAAAAAAAAATTTAATTAAATTTAAAAAAAAATTACATTTTAATTAAAACAAATTTATAAAAAACTATAATAGCATACCAATATATTGATATTAACACTTTGGGTTTTCAGTGTAGTTTAAAAGTGTTTTATGAATAAATAAAATGAACATTTTAATACATTTAATTTGTATACATTATTACAAATTTATGTATTGGTTTGTATCTATGATTATATAATTTACTACTTTATTATATTTACTTTATTAAAAAAATAGCAACAACAAAATATCCTATATATATATATAATTTTTACAAAATTTCCAAATGATATTTAAATGTATCATTTAAAATAGAAATAAATGGCTTAAAATTAAATAATAAATTATATGATAGTAGATAAAATATAATAAATAAATGCATAATAAATGTATTTATTTATAATTTAAAATTAAATATATTCTTTGTATGTATTTACAAAGTGGACTCGTGTATATATATATATATATAAATTTATATATATATATATATATATACCGATATATAATATTATGTTGTGTGTTGTAACCCTCCACAGGTGCCACCAGTGTGCGAGTGTGTGTGCGGTGTGCCATCACGTGGTCAAAGGCTTGTTTGTGTGGTGTCAAGGCTGCAGTCACGGAGGACACCTGGAGCACATGATGGAGTGGCTGAAACAGTCCAAACACTGTCCGGCCGGCTGTGGACACCTGTGTGAATACACCTGACACAAAACACTGGACACCCGAAACACAGGACCAATCAGGCTGCTACTTACAGGGGAAATAACTGTAACTCAGGGGTGCCCAATGACTGCCCTGCACAGTTCATCTCCAACCCTAATCAAACACACCTGCCTTTAATTTTCAAGTGATTCTGAAATCCTTAATTGGTTGCTTCAGGTGTGTTTGATTAGGGTTGGAGATGAACTGTGCAGGAGCAGGAGTAGGAGTGGGCACCCCTGCTATAACTAATGATCTGATGATAATCAAACACATGTAAGGGAATCTGTTCACTCGAATGTGTGCTAAAACAATCAGTAAGCGTTTTTCGTTTTTGGAGATGTTGTTTTATAAACACAATCTAACGTATGTAATCGAATTACACTCAAGATGCACTTGGCTTTGGGAATATGATTCATTCACATTGAAAATACTCTGGAAAATTGTGTAAATGAACAACACAGCAAGAAGCAATAAAGCCAGTCTTTGCTAGTCATCAGTGCCATTCTGTGAACATGAAGACTTTCTTTGGCAGAATTCGATCTGAATGTTAGCTGACTATATAAAACAGCAAAAGACGTTTTGTTTTTTTGCAGGTGCCATTTGCTTTCATATTTTGTTATGCAAGGAATCCTAGATGTTTTACACAACTGACTTCCCCTCCTCTGAGGTAAGTGTTTTCTCTTTAATATGTTCTTCCAAAACGGTTTGATGCTCAGGCAAAGACTATGCGTTATGTCCTACAGATTTAAATGCTTTATTTCCAGACTCGATTTATGTACATTCACGTGACAGAATTACAGACTTTTTCATCATTGAGAAATAATAACAAACAAGCTGATTTACATTTAAAAAATGATCACATAAAATTGATATTCTGAGTATTTTTACACATTTTAAAGACAATAAGCTCTTTAAAAATATCAAACTGACAGTAGCTCCAGCGATACAACCATGAACCTGGATGAAACACCAGCTAAATTAATTTCTGCGCATTTTTGCATTGAATATGGCAGGTCGAGACCCAACGAGTGCACTTAGAGGATACATAGGATTTAAGAGAATAAGATTAGACAAACAATTGAGAGTACAGATTAGACATTATTAGGCTTTAAATAGGCATTACACAAATCTAATCAAGAGGTTTGATTGGTTGTACAGCAATAAACAGCGCCTGTGCTTGCAGTGTCCACACATGTATTTATCGGCCAATTCCTGAACGATTCTCTGGCTCCGCTCTGTCTGCGATTGGTCTGTTCTCATGAACCAGTTATGTACCGTGTGACTGGAGCACAGGTGAGAGTGTCCTCGCCTGCTTGTCATTTTTTGGCCACCCTGCTCATGGTCTTTGCTCCTCGTTCGCCCCGTCATCTCCATCCGAACTCATGTCACACTGGACCGACACGAGTTGCTCTCTCAGGCCCGTTCCCGTGGCCGTGTGTGTGTGTTCAGGGTGGTTTTTCACCCTCCGTCGGTAAAAGCGAGTGTCCTGCGTGGATAAACGGATCAGTTAGAAAATAATTCAGAAAAAAAATCTTCTAAAAGTTTGTACGATTTGTTTATATTTTTGAAAGTCTCTTATGTTCAAGGCTGCAGTTATTTGTTCAAAAATACAGTAAATATACAATATAATATATAATACAGTACAATACATGTATATACAATACAGTCAAAAATATGAAATATTATTATAATTTAAAATGAGCATTTCCTATTTCCATATATTTTAAACTGTAATTTATTCCTGTGATCAAAGCTGAATTTTCAGCATCATTACTCCAGTCTTCAGTGTCACATGATCCTTCACAAATCACTCTGATATGATGATTTGCTGATCAAGAAACGTGCATCATTATTATAAATGCTGAAAACAGTTTCTTTGAAGAATTGAAAGTTCAAAAGAACAGCATTTATTTGAAAACTAGGGTGTGCAAAAATTAATTGCGATTAATCGCATCCAAAATAAAAGTCTGTGTTTACATAATATATTTATGTGTGCTGTATATAATTATTTTGTATATATAAATACCTATGCATGCATGTATATATTTAAGAATTATTTGCACTTAAATTCTGTATATATATAAATACATAATCTATATTATATAAATATAAATATTTTATGTATGAATAACACATTTTCTTAAATATATACATGAATGTGTGTGTATTTATATATATAAAAAATAATTATACACAGCACACACAAATATATTATGTAAACACAGACTTTTATTTTGGATGCGATTAATCGCAATTAATTTTTGCACAGCCCTATTGAAAACGAAATCTTTTGTAACGTACGGTCACTTTTGATCAACTTCATGCATTCTTGCTGAACAAGTATTCATTTCTTAATCTTGTAGGAATACTGTCAAAACAGTTTGTGTACACTTGAAGCTTCATAGAAATGTTTATGCACACATAATGTTGAGGCTGTGTGTGTGTGTGTGTGTGTGAGTAACTGACCCATTGGCAGCCACTAGGAATCTTCCCAGTTGTGTGTGTTTTTCTCTGAAGCGCTCAGACGCTGGAGACTGTGGAGAACTTCCTTCAGACTGTCAGCTGGACAGAGACACACACACAATATGAATACACACGTCCACGTGAAGGAAACACACACGCATGCAGAAGTCTTACCGAGCTCTGCCATGTGAGACTCCATGTTAGACAGCAGCTGAGAGCACATTAACCCGTCGCCTACGACACACACACACATCACAGCAGTTATTAAAAGACTTCAGACATCAAAATGAACAAATCTTTTTTCGAGTCATTTGGTTCATTCAACAAACGAAATGAACAAATTGACTCGGAAAAAGATTCGTTCATTTTTCATTTTTCGATCGTTTCGCTAGATAAGACCCTTTTTCATCGTCTGGAATTGTTTAAAGCCCTTTGAAGCTGCACTGAAACTCTCGTTTGGACCTTGAACCGTTTGGTTCCCAATGAAGTCCATTATATCTTGGAATGTTTTCATCAAAAACCTTAATTTCTTTTTGACTGAAGAAAGAAAGACATGGACATCTTGGATGACATGGGGGTGAATAAATTATCAGCAAATGTTTTTTTAAAAGTGAACTACTCCTTTAACATTGTGTCGTTATATTGTTTATCCAATTTACTATTATTTATTTATTTATTGCAAGCAAAACCACCAATGATTTCACCTTTTTTCTCATTTGCAAAATAAAAAACAGAAAACAGATTCAAGCAAAACTCTAGCAGGCCATTAAAAATATATATTAATAAATAATTGTATTTTTTTTTATTTATATATATAAATAGAGAAACAAAATTATTAGTCATTTTGCATGCAAATATTTTTCGCATACAACATACTCTATAAAATCAAAAGTTGCTGTGATTTCAATAACATTTTTACAAGATTGCATTATTCGCAATGCATTCTGGGAAGTAGTTCGTGAATTTCCAGTAGATTTATAGCTTTACTCATTAAAACCATTGTCAGGTTCTGCACACCTTTCCCCGCCGCTCGAGCGTCTTCCTGCGTGAGCTGTGTGTGAATGTTGCGTAGAGTGTGTAGTTTCCCGCTCAGCGTCTGAACGCGCTGTGTGTTCTCCCGCAGTTCTGCTTGAACACTCTTCCACGACATCTTCTCCTCCATCAGACATCCCTCCATCACGGCACGCAGCTCCTTCTCCTGAGACACCTGAGCCTGTAGAGACTCCACCTCCACACATTGCTACACACACACACAAAATAACTAAAGCAAACTTGCAGTTAGTACGTGAAAAACCTATGGCACTGTTTTGTATGCATGGCAAGCTTTGATCTTAACGTGTTTCAATGGATATATTTTATAGCATAGGCTCACGTGAAAGGAAGTGATGCGGTCAGTACCTTATGAAGCTGAATGGCCATTTCCTGCATCTCGGCCTCCAGTTGGTCGGCGTACGCCTGCTCTAGCGCATCACTGGGCGGCCGGGCGTTACTATGCCAACGGGCTATTGCTGATGTCATCTTCCTCTTAGGACCAAACAGACTATGAAAAAAAACATAACTAGTTTTAATAAAATAACAATTAATCTGAATAAACCAGATACATTTAATAAAAATTAAATGAGATACAATACATTAACACAAAATATAAAATAATTAAATAAATTTGTTACAATATTAAAATAAGTTATTTTTTATTAAATTAAATAAATCCGATTAAATAATGATAAATAATTTAAATGATTTTAATCCAATTTTTAAAAAAAATACATTGTAATAGAATAAAAAAAATTGTAAAGTTGAATCAATCACATTCATTTCCATCCATCCCTTCTCTAAAGGAACATGGGGATGCTGGAATAAAAAAAATGAAATAAATAATAATATAAAAATAAATAAATAAAAAAGGCATGCTGAATCTGTGAAGGCAGACTCACGTGATGCCGACTTCCTTGAGGTCGTTCTCCGTGAGCGTGAGGAAGATCCTCAGGTCGATGTCTTGCTCCTCCAGCAGGGGGAGGTACTTACTGAACCCGATCTGCTCCAGAAACTCTGCTAGATCCTGTGACACATATGATACACACACTTCACTGGTGCATCTGAGGTCAGGAATACATCGCCACATAACACCCACACACACACACCTTGGGTCCAGTGTATGATGGAGGAGGTCCAGAGGACGACGGCGCCTCACGGTGTCCTGAGCTGCTCTGGGGAATCCTGCCTTTGGAGTGCTGGAGTTTGTTGGATCGACGTGGACAGCTCCTCTTCGCTTGATCAGAGTCCTGCAAACATGACCGAGACGTTTCGTGAACACTTTGTCGGAGATGCGTGTTGTGATGCATGATGGGTTCAGACCTCGTTGCTCTCCAGCGACGCCTCTCTGCTGAGGCCGAGGAGATGAGAGAGGCCTTCACTGCTGCTGCTGCTGCTCCTCACGGTGGGCATGTCGTTATCAAAGATCAGCTCGTCTACACAAACAGTGGGAACAGAATCACACTAGAGCGGATGCACCGGTGGGAATGATGACCGTCTCGCCGAACCGCTCACCTCGACTGCTGTTGCTCTGGCCGTCGAGCTCGTTGATGGGGGAAGTGACGTCACGATTGCAGATGCCCTCGCTCTGGTCGCCAGCTTCACGTGAGGTCATGTATCCGGTCACAGGAACCTCTGCAATGTAACAACATACCGTTTGATTTTGAAAGAGGTCTCTTCTGCTCACCAAGGGTGTTTCCTATTTGAATATATTTCAAAAGGTTAGTTATTATTTACATAATTTATTCCTGTGTTGAATTATCACCATACTCCAGTCTTCAGTGTCACATTAGAGCCAGACCGATATATCGGCAGGCCGATATTATCGGCCGATATTAGACATTTTCCAAACTATCGGTATCGGCAGTTATAATGGCCGATAAATGAATATTTCAAAAATAAATAAAAAAACGGACGAAACACGCTTGAACCATCTCATGAGTGTTGGAGTTGTATAGTTTGTCCACCAGAGGGCACTCTACACTGTTCCTGTTGGCAACACTCGTTGATTTGGTCACGAGACATACATTGCTTGAATAACAATTAAAAGAACATCCCCATCAGTCCTCTCAACTCAAATAAGCATGACAAAATTTGTGACTATCATGTCCAGTTTTGCTGCTGTTAAATAAGCCGAGAGTGAACCGGAAATTGCTAGTAATAGTTACGTTACGTTGTTACAGTGTAGTTGACTGACTGTCCTTTTAACTTTTGACTGTGACTGAAGTATTTCTTTAATAGCGCGTGACAGTTATAGCAATGAGACGTATCGTTTCTCCTTGGCCTGTTATATTGAAAATGTATGTTTTACAATTTGCAGTATGACGTAATCCATTGCTAAATTATGGCTAATCATAGACTAGCTAACCACAAAGCTAGCTAATGCCACTATCATCGGTCTGTTCCTTTGTGACAATAAAAGAAACAAGTTTCTTTTTAAAATGCATTATCATATGTTTTAGTTAAAACTCATAAATAACTCCAAATAACTAATGTTAGGGAAATCTGTTAATGTTTTGTTGCACGTTTTTGAAATAAAAAAAATAAAAATATCGGCCGATATATCGGATTTTAAAACCAACAAATATTTGTATTGGTATCGGCCTTCAAAATCCTTTATCGGTCGGGCTTTAAGTCACATGATCCTTCAGAAATCACTCTAATATGATGAATCGATGCTCAAGAAACTCTGATTATTATCAATGTTGCAAAAACAACTGTGCTGATTCATATTTTTGTGTAGACTGATTTTTTTTTTCAGGATTCGTTGTTTAAAAGACCCCAAAATTTGTAACCCTACTGTTCAAAAGTTTAGATTTTTTTTAAAAGAAAATTAATATTTTTGTTTAGCAAGGATGCATGAAACTGATCAAACGCGGGAGTAAAGATTTCTGTTTGAAATAAACACTTCTTTTGAACTTTTAATCCTATTCATCAAAGAATTCTGAAAGAAAATATATCACTTTTTCCAGCGACATATGAAGCAGCACAACAGTTTTCAACATCGATAATAATCATAAATGTTTCTACATATGAAGTAATGATGTTGAAAATTCACCTTTACATCACAGGAGTAAATTACACTTTAACTAGCGCTGTCAAACGATTAATCGTGATTAATCGCATCCAAAATAAAAGTTTGTGTTTACATAATATGTGTGTGTACTGTGTATAATTATTTTGTATATATATATATATATAAATACACACACATGCATGTATATTTAAGAAAAAATATGAATATAAAATATTTATATAGAATATAAATTATATATAAATCTATATACAGTATATACATGAAAATATTTCTTAATAATACATGCATGTGTGTGTTTTTATATATATATATAAATAATTATACACAGAGCACCCACAAATATTATGTAAACACAAACTTTTATTTTGGATGCGATTAATCGTTTGACAGCCCTAATTTTAACATATATTCAAATAGAAAACGGTTCTTTTAAATGGTAATAATATTCCACAATAATTTTTTGATCAAATAAATGCAGTGAGCAGAGGAGGTGTCTTTTAAAAAACAAAAACAAAATCTTTCCGACCCCAAACTTTTGAGCACATATATACACAGTAGTGAGTACCGTGTTTTGAGCCGACCCTGAAGCGTGCGATGGCTTGTGGGCCGTCGTGAATGCTGGGTCCTCTGGTTCTGCTGCGAGCCGACCGCACTCGAGGACTCGAACTTTCTTCTTCAGAGGAACTCAGCTCCTCATACTGAGCTACAGAGAGAGGTTAGGTTGTGTTATTCTCTGCATGTATGATAAAAAAGGAAGATTATAAACGCTAAGGTGTGTGACTGACATGATTTGGCTCTCATGACGTGCATGTCGATGAGGCTGGCGATTTTAGTGTGTCCGTACAGCATGGCCAGAGCTCTCGCCGTTTCTCCCTTGATGTTCCTCTCCTCCGTTCGCACACCCTGAATCACACACAGAATCAGAAATACTGAAAAACATACACGCATTTATTATATTTATATAAGGGGTGTAAAATATGCTCTGACATCATTTAGTACAGACTCATAACTGAATTGAGATTCGAATTTTTGTTCAATATAGTATACATTTTTAAAACTACGCGAAGAATAATTAGAGGGACAGTTCATACTAAAAAGTAGATTTGGATTAGGGGGAATTTTGCTTCTGAAAAAAGATAAACTTTCGTAATGGATGCATAGAGTTTTCTTTGTCAGGCTAACGCACAACCAAAATTACTATAAAAAAAATACTTTTTTTTTTTATTTTAAAAAGTTTTTGTGTTTCGATATGTGGAGTGAAGTTAAGTTCAGTACTTAAACAATGTACTCGGTTTAAAAAGCATTGTAAAAATATGATATTTGCAAGGTATAGAGAGCATGAAGATTATTAGTTAGGTGATAGTTTATTTATATTTTTGCATTTTTTTATCTCTTTTTATTAATTTTTTTTTTCTAATGTAATTTTTTATTGAAGATGTATATAAACATAGGTAGATATGTATGTTGTTTTTTTTTTTTTTTGGTGTGTAGAGACAAATAAATCAAAATGTTCGGTCAACCGGTTAATTAGTTATAATTAGTTGAAGATGGGGTAGGATTGAATAAGCTTATGCTTCTTCCTACTCCTTTTCGGACATGTGTAAGTTAAAAATAGTTTTTTTGTTTGTTTTTTTCTACATGTTCGAAATAAAACTTTTTCATTCATTCATACAATATTTTAAATATTTCATATTTCATAGTAAAGTCACACTTGCATGGTTGAGGAGGTACTGAACGATGATTTCATGGCCCGACGCCGCTGCTTCCATGAGTGGTGTGAATCCTGACAGCGGCTCTCTGTGACGACAGAGGTCAAAGATTTAATGGCTCTCGAAGAAAATGCGGATATTGTGCAAAGTATACAGCTTGTTTCCTTGTAGGATGGTATTAATGAATGCAAATGTTACTCACTTGACATTTGCATTGGCGTGATGCTCTAATAAGAATTTGACCATCTGCTGATGTCCATTAGCCGTGCTGTGCAGCAAAGCTGTCCATCCGTGCACATCCTTACATTCAAGCTGCGCTCCGTGCTGTACAGAGAGAACGTTTCGCCCGGTATTGGACAGGCTTTGAGAAAGAAACAACTTTTCTTCGTCACGGTTAACAAATTCTCAACACGAGTCTCACCTGCAGTAGGAAGTGGGCGATGCTCTCGTTTCCACAGCTGGCGGCGAGCATCAGGGGTGTGAGTCCTTTAGACGTGGTGGTGTTGACACTGATGCCCGTCTCCAGCAGAAGGTTAGCGATGCTATCGTGACCGATATACGCTGCGTACATCAGAGGAGTCCAACCACCAATGTTCTTCCCATCCAAATCCACTTCTCCCCTGAAATAACATTTGGAAACAATAACGAGTGGAGATTTTGTAAATAAGTCTTTAACGTTTGGTAAATGAGTCATCGGGTATCATGAATACCTTATTAGGGCATGATAACAGTGCGATGTTTGTATGTACTGAATAGATTCTGAATAACAGCAGTAATGTAAGTATTAGCATTAATGTTGACATTCTAGGAAGGTACATTTAAGATTTTTTTAAATATATTTTTAAGATCAAGTAAATAAAATGTAAATAGATTTTAGGGAACAAAATACATGCGTCATATATAAATGTCTAGGTAGAAACACAAGTTGTTTTAGCAACACTTCAGAGTCTGAAAATAAAACTTCCAACAGATGTCAATTACTTGTCCATTCATTTTACAAAGACATAGCTTGAATCACTGTATCTTCTGATCTCATGGCTAAAAAAAGGTTGTTGTTTTTTTGTCTTCCTCCAGTTTTGTTTTCTTTTTTTAAGACCTTAAAAGACCTTAAGACTTTTTAAGATCCACAGAAACCCTGTTTTTACAACCAAAAACGTTCTGACAACAGAAACTTTTCTTTTAAATCTATTTTGATTAAAGTCTTGATCGTCTTTTCTTCCCTTTTGTGACATATATCAGAGTGAAACGGCTTGTTGAAAGAGAAAAAATAGGGCGGGTCCATGGGGGAATGGATTGGATGGTTGTGGTTTGCTATTGGTGGATCACATGTGAGTGACAGGTTTCCCCGCCCTCGCGCCAGTAAAAACGTCATCAGAGAAGAAATGTTGCTGCAAGAGGGAGGGGACTTATTTAGATTAAATATTACGAGGGCACGTATAAAAAAATAATGTTCAAGGATAAATCATTTGTGGGTTTTTTCAGTCTATGGTTTTAACATTAATGTATTTTGGGGGTTTATTTTTTTACAATCACAAACTTACGTTCAGAGAACCAGGACTGTATCTTTAAAAACTATTTCTTCAAGCACACTGGACTAAAACATGGCAAAAGACTGCCAGCTAGGCAACATGTGAACATTAAACGTGTTTTAAATCACCTGCGAATGCATTCGGTCACCACATCATACTGTCCGATAGAGCAGGCGGTGTGGAGATCCAGCGGCACGTTGAGCTCCTCCGGGCCGATCAGGGCATCTCCACCGTCCGCTAGCCACACGGACAGACTCGCGCCCAGCTGATCCGACTCACTGCTGGCCTCGTCGCTCAGTTCAGACATACTCCTCTGCAAACGAGCTTTGATATTTACAGTATGTATTTTATGTTATTATTTATTTTAACTCTCTCCAAATAATTTGCAGTTTATTCAGCAAAATTATATTCCGTTATTTGGTCTCGGACATTTAAAGGGCTAATGTCCGTGCATCAATTCAACTCAATTGTGCTATCTCATACTATTATCCATATTCATATTATGTTTATAGCATGGTTATGATGCAAAAAGTTAGTTAAACCAAACACTTAATATGTAAATGACAACTTTTTACAACAAGTTAATGCCATAAACGCATAACCCTGCAACTAAATAAAGCACCCGAAAATAAATTAAAAGCTTACAAACCTTGAAATAATTTTTCAAGTGGCGATTTTCAAAGCTTTTATCAGAAATCGCAACAGCAGCGGCAACTCAAAGGAAGTTTTGTGTTCCAACCGGGCAGTGCTGTTGAATATGTAGTATGGAGCACACAGGGAGTTGTAGTCTTTTGTTGGTTTCACATAATACAGTTTGAACGACAAATGCGCAATGTAGAACTACATGTCCCATGAGCCTCCGCTCCAGCACTGAAAAACAGCAACACGTTTGTTCATAAGATAAACTAAAATAGGAATTTTACACATAAAATTAAGCTTTATTTTCATGAACTTGAGGTGAAATAACGCCCTTAAAATAAGCTGATAATTCTAATGAAATGTTAAGCATTTTAAATACGTTGCCATAGCATCTTAGACTACGTCAACACGCTGCCACCGATATAATAACATTTGTTAAAGAAAAAGGGTACATATAATAAATTATATAAAAATATATAGTATTCAACTTTTCACACAAAGTGATCAAAGCTTTGGTTGTATTCACTTTAACTGCATTTACTCTGTAACATTAGTTGTTTTCAAAGGCTTGAACATTGTACAATGTAAAATATGCAATATTTTATTCTAAATGAATTTCATAAAGAATGTACAGTAAAATCATGCAATAGAATGTCAACTTAAGGCACAAATACTGCTGGTTGATGTTAATGGGTACAGTCACAAACTGAAGTTGAAGCAAAACTCTTGACGTGTTTTAGTGAAAACAAAAGGTTTTGTGCCGTGATCAGTCTCTGTGTGTTCAGTTGTCTCCTGGGGCCCTTGCAGGGTGTGCGTCTCTTGAGATTGGTCTGTTTTGTCAGTGGGTTGTGTGTTCCTCTCGGCTCTCCGGTGGAACACTGGTTTGCACTCAGAGACCGTGGTGACCGGGCAGAGGTCATTGCTATGGGGAAAGAGACAGCAATTTTATACCATATGCATAAGGTCAGGGGTTTAGGGGGAGGGGTTAGTGAACAAGTTTAGGTGAAAAAAAAAACGTGTAAAATTGAAGGGGAAAAAAATGCTTCAAATAAATACAAAACTATTAAAGCAGAGCTGCCAACTTCTGAGTTCAGCTTAGAGTGAGAATTATAATATTGATACAAATTTCACAATTTGATATGATTCGTAAGCTTGTGATTTGATTCCGATCTCGATTTCAATCAGATTAAATTTCATTTCGGTACTGTATATCAGGTAAAAATATGATATGATGAAAGAATTTTCTTTTTTGGGTCCCTTTAACAGATTTGCATACAATTGCAGAGGCAGTTTTTATAATAATAACGTTATATTAATAACCTTTTAGTGATACAAGGAATGTAATATAGTGCGTTGTTTTTTGCAAAATGCTCCTTTCTAGAGTTCATATTTCTATCTAATCTTTCTAACATACTATGGACACTGAGTGGCTTTTCCTGGCGCTGAAACACTGGCTGAGCGAATACATGAGACATTTCAAAAAGTTGTAGTTTCTTTTAGAATACCTTCTTATGTTCATGTTTATTTTGTGCTATAATTATAGAAAGGAGGAAGAGATGGCCACTACAGCAATCTCTCACAACACAATTAAAGAGCACATTTATTGTTTAAAAAAATAAACTACTCTGTCTTCTCTATCAGCAAATTGTCAGTGTCCGCTTTGCTCCTTGATGTATTTTAAAAGGGGTTGGCAACCCTGTTAAAGTAAATAAATAGTAAATGGTGAAATAAATAATAACCAACAGCACAGTAAACAGATAAAACACATAATAGAAACTAAATATTTAAATTAGGCCTTTAAACATTTAAAAATATCTGGGTCCCTCACACAAGGATATTTGGGTTGGGCATGTAAAATATTGAAAACCCCTGTTGTAAAAAAGGTATACATATATAAATGTAGATTTATGCTGCTGCCTTACATGACTGAATGAGCTTGAACTGTCTGGCTCTTTCCTCCTCGATCTTCTTCCTGTAGTCCCCTGAGATCGCTCGCATTACCTGCCTCTTCTTCACCAAAGGAGCTTTGGAGCTTCGTAAAGTCTTCAGAGCACGACTTGCTTCTTCCCCTGAACGGAGACATAAAGGTGTGTTAACGCCATATCGTAATTACCGTAAAAAGTGTTCACGCAGCATATGCATAGAGAGAGGTCCAGTATATTTGTCCAGAGTTTGTTTAAGTGTATATATATATATATATATGTTGTATTTGTAGTGTTGACAGTCACACTCACTTTGTTTGCTGGAGGTTTTTTGAGTTCTCAGGCCCAGCTCGAGCTGTTCGATGCACCAGTCCAGCTCTCGATTCAGCTGCTCATCGGGAGTCTAATACACACACAGTTATAAGCTCAACTTATTGCTTTGCAACAGCTTATTCATGCAAACACACTGATAAATAAAGTATATATGAAGTATATGTAAATATTTAATGTACATTTTTGTTTTGTTTTCTACGTGGTCCTTGATTTTAAAAGCATGCAATTTGTGCTTACTAATTCTGTGGACTCTTGTTTAGATGTTTCCTCAGCTGTGCTTTTTATTCCTTTCTGCTGACTGTCTTTCCCGTCAGCGGCTGTTTTTTCTTCTTCTTCTTGTGTTTTTTAGCACAGGCAGGAGCCTCAGAGCTTTGGGCTGCTGTTTTGGGGTCCACCACGGTGTCAGAATCCGCCTCTCCACTCTTACCATCCGTGCTTTTCTCATTTCCCAGCATTCTGGGTGTTCCTGGAAAGCATATTTAAATTGAGAGGATTTATCTGGATGTTACTAAGCCATATATTGTTTAATAAAATAAAACAAAAGTAGTCAAAATTACGCGTATATTCAATGAATTCCCCTTGAATGGTTTATGGAAATCATACCTGTTCCATTTGACTCCTCTGTCATAGCTGGAGTTTGAATCTTCTGAAACCCAAATTCGTAGTCTATACACAAACGGTCAACTATCAAGTGTGCAGCACTTAAGGAAAAAAAAATCGAACAGTAATGTGACAAAGTCAGGTAATATTACTTCTGTTCTGAATTTTACAAATTTGAGCTTCTCGTGAGTTAAATTCACATATGTGCGCATCAATCAAAGGGTTCCGCCGATAACAAATTCGCTATTCTAAAGGTTCCTACTGCAGCGTGAGATAATTTGCAATGGTAACACAAAGACTGCACTAAAAAACTAGATTATCTCAAAAGCATTTAACTTCATTGTTTTCAGGGCAACGATTGTTGCATTAATGTATCAATAACATTTTGTAGTAGTTATTATTAAAATGAACCGTAAGGGACGTTTTTTTCTTACAAAGTGGTTATGTAGCCTAATCGACGACTGCAGGACTAGAAATGAAAAGCTTTTTAAACCCCCGATGTTTCACGAAGATTTTTATCAACAGTCATGAAGCCATTGGAAACAGTTAACCATTTAAACAACCTCAATTCATCTGCAGAAACAAACCGAAACGTATTTTAACATGTACATCAAAATCGCGCTATAACTATTATAAATAAATACTAAAGAAGGGTAAAATCTCCCCCTCGGCCCTTCAGCCAATGAGAGGCGGAGTGGGCGTGGCTTAACGCGCGCACAGACGTCAGTGCCTGTATAAATATAGGGAAGCTGCGTTGCGCGTGACCGACGTTCCTTGTTTTGGGTTTGACGGATTAACCGAAACAAAAAATCGTAAGTATCGTTTACATTCGGTATTTAACTAAAAATCACCGATCGTATCGTGAATTTAACACTCTAAAGATTATATGTATATAATTTTTTAGAACACCGGTCATCTTTCAGTCTGTTTTCGGTATTTGAATTCGCAAGCGGCGGTTTTAGATAATTTTTGTCGCGGTAGCAACGAGCTAAGCTAACGAGCGTGAGTTCATATTTACTTGTGCTTTAGTTTAGAAGTTTTTCGATATTTTAACATTAAGTATGTGCTTTTAGTACGTAATCTAACAACACGTGTCGTTTTTCTTTTAAACACTTTTATATGGAGTTTCTGAATTGTCGGTGTAGACAAAGAGAAGGCTATAATTGGTGTTCTTGGGCGCCATGTTACACATAAAGGCAGAAACGTGTCTGTGTCTCATCCTGAGATGGTGGACTTCACTACTGCATAAATCCGAGCTTCTACATTTCAATTTGCCGGTTGTTTCTCATCTCTTTCGCTATAATTTAAGCGGACATGGCGTATTTGTAGTACTAGTTGCTGAATGGTTGAATGAAACCGACTACCGTTGAAGATATTTGCCTTCAGGCAATGTGTGTGTGCGTTGAATGGGACTTGGTTATGTGTGTGCGTGTGTGACCCAGTGTCCCACTGTGAGTTGTTCAGTTTATTGTTTCGCTACAACACGCGTTTCTACCCATTTATCCAAGTTACTTTACACACAAATCAATTCTTAAAATCCGCACGTTTATAAAATCATACTTTTTTTTATTTAGCCAGCTTTAAGGTACACGGTTATGTTTGATCTCCTAAATGGCGCCACCAGGTTGTACATTAGCATATAGGGTATTGCTAATTTGCTATGGTCCTTTCCTAAACATAAAGTTCTTTATTGCATGACTTCATTATGGGCGGGACCGAAGGAGTTTTGTTGTTGATGACGTCACTGCATGCGGAATCCCCCGCGGCTGTTGTTCTTATCGGCTCTTGTTTCTCTTTAGACCGCTACATTAGAGTGCCATGGCACGTACTAAACAGACTGCCCGTAAATCCACCGGTGGTAAAGCCCCCAGGAAGCAGCTGGCCACCAAAGCGGCCAGGAAGAGTGCGCCGTCTACAGGTGGAGTCAAGAAGCCCCACAGATACCGGTGAGAAACAGAAATTGTTTATAGACTATTTTGCAAGATGTAAACACTGGTCCAGAAACACTTCCTGTTTTAGTTTGTAACTTTTCTTTATTTCACATGTAAAGAAAACATCTTAAAGATATTTGTTTAACTTTTTGATTCAGTTTTATATGTTCTGTTGGTTGTATTTTATTCCAGCTTTTATGTAGTGTTAAAAAAACTGAATCAGGAAGTGCTTCTGGACCAGTGTTTACATCTTGCAAAATGGTCTATATATGCACGTCCATGTATATGCAAACCTTTATATAGATTATTTTTTGTATGCATTTAAATGCATGTACATTTATTCACATTTCACTATGCAAGCATGTGATTCATGATCATGCATGTGTGTACACTTGCATGCTTTGTGTAATATATTGTTTGTATATGCATGTATGCTTTATGTATGCAGTGCATATTATGTACATGTAAATTGCATATCATTTTTTACATGCATATTGTGTGTATAATGGTACTTTGCATTTCTTTTCTTTTTTTTAAATCCCAACAGCTACTAAATGCATTTTTTTTTCTGCCTTTCCCCCAGTCCAGGAACTGTGGCTCTTCGTGAGATCCGTCGGTACCAGAAGTCCACCGAGTTGCTGATCCGCAAGCTTCCATTCCAGCGTCTGGTTCGTGAGATTGCTCAGGATTTCAAGACCGACTTGCGTTTCCAGAGCGCTGCCATTGGTGCCCTGCAGGTGCGTCTTCTAGTTCCCTACCTAATGCAGCAGATCGAATTCTTTTTGTCCCCTATTGTCCACAATATTTGACCGCCCCTGTAATCCATTTCTGCCCAATAAAGTATTTTGGGGCTTTGCATAACTAAGATGGTTATTTATTAAAATAACCAAATATTTAGATTTTTTGTAGTTTTAGCTCATACTGACACTTCCTGACTTAATACTTCATTTATTTTAGGTCTCTCCTAATAATGTTGTCTTTGAATTGTAGGAGGCAAGCGAAGCATACCTGGTGGGTCTGTTTGAGGACACTAACTTGTGCGCCATCCATGCCAAACGTGTCACCATCATGCCCAAAGACATCCAGTTGGCTCGTCGAATCCGTGGGGAGCGTGCTTAAACTTTACCATTTACTCAGCTCTATTTTTGTGTGTGGAGGAAGATATGAGGGATGGGTTTGTCGTGTGGGTGGGTCGGGTGGGAGGGGCATTGGGGTTCTTGCGCTCTTGACTATAAATGCCTGTGTAGTTTAAGTTTATTTTTTGTATTTTTTGGTAGTTGCGGTAGGGGAGGGGTATCTTGTGGTTAAAGTTGATAGTAGGGGGGGCAGCGTCAGAACATTCCGGGAGCTCCTCAGGGTTTTAAAGTTTGTATTTTAGACTTTCATATACCTCTGCCTAGTCTGCATGCTTCATGATGAATTAGAATGTCCATTTGATTTCTATCGTTATTATATTGGGTTTCTCTTCTATTGTGGCCATTTGGTTGTAAATAAACTTTCCACTACCTCAGTCTTGCTGCTGTTCATTTTGTCTTTATTCTTTTTTTACTTTTGTCATATTTTTGAAGTTTGAGGCATCTAGATCAAGAAGAACTTGTCTTGTAGGGTCACTGTCCTGCAGAGTTTAGCTCCAACCCGAACTCTCCTTTCTATATCTTTTCTAGTAATCCTGTTGACCTTGAATGGCTTGTTCAAGTGTCATTACAAAAGTTGCAATTCAGTGATCTAGATGCTAATGTCCAAAAAGTTCAATTTTTAACATTAATATGAGTTTACTTGATGCCTTTTAGGACCTGAAAATGCTACCTTGTAGATTTGACCATGTTGTCCAGTAAAAAAGATGTCCCTTATTTCATTAAGATTCACTAAATGAGTTTAAAGTCTTGTTTTAATTTAAATTTCAAAGTCATTTACCCCAGGTTTCACCGATTTGTACAACTTGTAAAGTCAGAGCCATTGTTTTGTCAAGATGCACACCAGTGTTTCTTCTAAAGCACCTTTATGATAGCTACTTAATGTCTTGAATTAAAGCTTAATCCTGGTGTAATCCAAACCCTGTCTGTGAAACCAGGCCTTAGAGTAAAAACCAACCACTTAAACAAGTTTACACACTTTATTATACAGATCAAGTATTTGTTATACAGATCATTACTTTATGAAGACCCATACTCATGAGTTTCCCTGATCCCTAAATCAGCAATCACATCACAATTGCAATTCAGAAGTTTCCCCATTAGGCTTTCCAATATAAACCTCACTGCACTCGTAGTGTGGACGGTCCAATTGACATTTCAACGAGTTTGATTTGCGACTCTTTGGAGAATGCATTTTTACTTCTGAAGGCATTAATAAATGATAAATATCACAAATGCAAACTGTCTCTTAAGCCACTATGATGGTTTGTTTTTGACGTCGACTTCCTCCTGTTCTTCATCGGACAGCAGTCCTGGTAAATGTTCATACAGGTTTTTCTCCAGAGACTTGTCTATCTCGCTCTCTTTCCTGAATGCGCACCAGAGGAGGAAGCCCACTCCAAAGAGGCTGATGGGTAAAACTTTCCACCAGGGACGCTCGTAATTGCTGCCCAGGGAACGGTCCACATTCCAGGTTCGGTGACTGGCTTTGCTGGTCGAGAACTTAATGGGCTGGTTTATTACTTCATCATCATCATCATCATCTGGAGGTTTTCTGGACTTTGCATAAAGCTGTGATGTAATGGACAGCATCCTTGTGGCACATGGTCTACAGGTAGAAAAGTAATGAATATTTAATAAAACATTACTTTTATAGATCTGCTTAAATATAACACCATTAGAGATATTCTAAATACATCCAGTGTTTATTTTTTGTCAAATACAGTAATGTATACATTGATATCCCTCTAGCCAAGGTCAGCTCGATTTAAGAGATCATAAAAGAGTCTTTATCAAAAAAGAAATCCGTTTAAGAAATACATTTCAATGATCAACAAAAAATGTCTCAATTAACTAAATGTTTGTCTTTATTAATGTCCAACGCAGAGCAATTTGTCAGCACAAACCCTATCGAGGTGAATAGCTATTTTTCATAATCTATACAAGGACAAAATTTTCACTTGCCTTAAATTCACATTCCTTCGGCTTGTAAAAACATTGTGACTTAAAGCAATTCGTGATAAATTAAAGCAGGCTTTGGACATCTTGACAGCTTCTTCATATCAGACGTTTCTCTCTCTCAGGTCATGTAACGAGTGTGCTTCTGTCAAATTCCACCCGGGAGGCAACTACAGTTAACTGAAATGTAGTTCCGCTTTGATTTTTAGACGTTTTTAGAGAATAGTTTGTCTAATCACTTCACATATACGATTGAACTGCTCATAATACAACTATTATAAAACAATTATCGTATTCAAATAAAGTGTAAATGTAATAAAGTGTATTCTAAGATAGATTACGTGACATCGCATTTAAGGACTACATTACCCAGAGCTCTGAGTATCAACCAATCAGCAATGCATATTTTCATAGCTCCTCGAACGTCATCATTCGTGGTCTGGATTCCGTTTTCATGGCGCTGCCCGTTCACACGTGAATCTGAGGACGATTTTTTGTTTGGCTCGTAAGTAAACGTAACACGCATTTATTAACTTTCTTCGACTAGTAGATTAGTTTGTGTGTCCTGGGTGATTTAAAGTGCATGAATGCATTTCTGTGGCTATCTTACTATACGATTAAATCATAAGAAGCTGTTTCTGATTATTTTTACTTCCAGTTTGATATATGTTTGGGTTAATTTATTAATTTATTAACTGGTTTTAAAAATAACTTGAAATGTTCAGTCTACAGTGTCACATGATCCTTCAGAAATCATTCTAATATGCTGATTGGCTGCACATTTCTGGTTATTATAATAACGTTGAATGCAGTTGTGCTGCTTAATATTTTAGTGGAAATCATTTTTTCAGTATTGTTTGCTGAATAGAAAGTTCAAAAGAGCAGTGTATATTTGAAAATAAAAATATTTTGTAACATCATAAGTGTCTGTCACTTTTGTGACAAATTATACACTTTAGTACAGTAGTGTATGTTGTAATCAGTTCCCAACATGTGCTATTTTTCCCCACTCAGATCTGGCGCTATGACGAAGAGTCAAGGTCTTGTGCTTCAGTCCGATTCTCACAAAAAAAAGAAACTCAAACTCAATGTAGAAGAAATCACATATGTACAAGATGAGAAAAAGGAGGAGATGAATGGAAAGAAGAAAAATAAGAAAAGAAAAGCTGAGGATGAGGTGTGTGGTTATAATAGTACTCTATGATTTAATCTAATAACAAATGTTATTGATATGATTGTTAAAATTAATGTTAAAAGCTTACTCTGCATTTAAAATTGTGCACTGACTATATTTATTTATTTATTATTTATTTTTTTTAAATGAAAGGTGCTTGAAACAAGTACACAATTAAATGGAGATCATGAAGAGAATAAACGCAAGAAGAAGAAAAAGAAGTCTGAAGTGAGTGAAAGTGATTTTCCTTTTTAAAAGAATGAATTATATGACTGCATATGAATATACACGTTTTATCTGAAAGGCTAAATGTAAATTTACATTTTTACAAGCTGAAAAAAATCCATCTATTTGAGTTAAAATCACCATGTAGTTTGTGTATATATATATATATATATATATTAGAGCTGTGTGATTCTGGAGAAATTGAGTGTCACAATTTAGTTTGTTTAAAACCGAAGTCACGATTTTGACAACTATACAAAATAAAATGTAAAAAATGAAAAAAGTGACTGCTGCAGTCTATTTAAATATTTTTAATTAATTAGATTAACCATAGATTTAAAAAAAAAAATTAGTTTGAATGAATGATTCAATGAGTCGCTCATAAAGACTTCACTTCTATCATTACTTGACGAATCAGTGTTTTTGAACAATTCTCCTAAATGATTCAATAACAAATAAATATATTTTTTATCAGTCTCTTGTTGTTATTGATACTGATGCGGTTAAAAATATATTTGTGAAGCCGTTTTATATCAATAGATGACTTCTGCTCTCTGTGGATCACTGTGATCATGCTTGTTGAAAGTTTAATAGACATGATAGAATAGTTATATATATATGATATCTTGTGTGTATGTTTTCAGGTGTGTGTTCCTGTAGAAAGCATCACAGAGGAACCGCAGGATACTGAACCGATGGAGGAAACACACAAGCAGGAAGATCACACAAAGAAGAAAAAGAAAAAGAAACAGAAGGTAATGAGAAATACTTTGCTTTTATATTTTATGTTTGTCAACGTTTTGGGATGATGGGCAATGCTGTGAAGAGAGTTGATGCTGAATACTTGTGCTGTAAAATTCACAAATCTCTTTGTTAGAACGACACATATTTTCTAGTCCTCTCTAATCCATTTGGTTCTCTGGAGGAATTGAATTTCTGTTTGTGAGCTAATTTTATTTAAATGCTGTGAATATATCTTTTAATGGATGTTTTGAATTAGCAGGACTCTGAAGCTGTTGTTCCTGAATCGGATCCGGTGACGCCACAGGAAGAGGAAACAAACACACACACTGCTAAAGAGAAGAAACAGAAGAAGAGAAAGAAAAGTGCAGCGGAGGTGAGTTCAGTTTATCATGGTTATTTATGAAATGATCCTCAACTCTCATAGTGTTTTGCATTACGGCATGAATTACCATATTGGGTAACACTTTACAATAAGGTCTCATTTGTTAACATTAGTTATCTTTAATACATTACTTAAAGGAGTAGTTCACTTTAAAATTCATGTTCGTGACTCCCCTGTTCATCAAACGAACGAATATTTTCCCGAGTCAATTCGTTCATTTCGTACGTTGAATGAAACAAATGACATGAAAGAGATTCATTCATTTTGATGAACGAGTTCGAACAGGAGAGTCACGAACGCGCATCACAGAACAGAGCAAGGCGAGCATTTGTGCTTATAAAACTTAAACTTTGTTATTTTTTTTTTAAATGAGCGATCGTTTCGCTTGATAAGACCCTTATTCATCGTCTGGAATCGTTTAAAGCCCTTTGAACAGTTTACGCTGAAATCTCATTTGGACCTTGAACCGTTTGGTTCCCATTGAAGTCCATTATATGGAAAAAATCCTGGAATGTTTTCATCAAAAACCTTAATTTCTTTTCGACTGAAGAAAGACAGACATGGACATCTTGGATGACATGGGGGTGAGTAAATTATCAGCAAAAGTTTTTTTTGAAAAGTGAACTACTCCTTTAACATGAACTGTGAGCAATATATTTTTACAGCATTGGTTAACCTTCGTTAATATTACTTGATAAAACTACAGTTCATTGTTTGTTCATGTTAAAAACAGTCATATTCTGAAATATTTAATGTTTTTAAAACACAATTTATTCCTTCGATCAAAGCAGAATTCTCACTCAGCCGTCTTCAGTGTCACATGATCCTTTAGAAATCACTCTAATATGATGATTTGCAGCTCAAGAAACTTTTCTGATTATTATCATCACTGATATTTTAGTTGAAACCATGAGCAGGAGTGTTTGATGAATAGATCGATCAAAAGAACAGCGTTTATTTAAAAGGTTTTGTGTGTTTTTACTGACATATTCAATCACTTGCTTAATATAAGTATTATAGTAATGATTTTATAGGATAAAGTCAAGAACTCGTCCTCCTGTGTCATTACAACATGACTGTTTATCCCACTCGGTCACACACACACTCTCGCCCCTCCTCGCCGCTCCGGAGGTCACGCTCCTCCTCCTCCATATTCTCATGCGAGCACGAATGGTGCGTGTTTGTGCAAGCGACGCATGGACAGGGTGGCGTCGCGCTCACATTCTGCGCGCATGTATGCAGGCAGTGCACGTGATGCGCGACGAACACTTGCAGTTTCTGTCTGAACGTGTTTCCCAGCAGGCTGTAGACGAGCGGGTTCAGGCAGCTGTTGGCGCAGGCCGCCAAGGTCACCACGTGTCCCGTCAGCGGGTAGCGCTGCCACAACGTGTGGTTCCCTCTCCGCCGTGAGGCGTCAGTGTCGCCACTCAGGAGATGGACGCTGATGAAGACGTTCTCCGGAAGCCAGCACACAAAAAACACGCTCACGGCTGCGACGATCATGCGCAGGGCTTTGGTTCGCTGCGGCCTATCGGAGCGCAGAAGCACGCGCGCGATCAGGGTGTAGCAAACGCCCATCACGCAAAAAGGCAGGGCGAATCCCAGCGTCACCTCCAGCCACTGCACCTCGGCCACACCCGCAAAACAGAAGCCACGCCCCCAGCCGTGATGCATGTGCGCTGTAGCGAATGGGATCAGCGTGCACAGGGTGGCCGCCGCCCAAATGGTCACGCAAGCCCTACGGGCGACGCGCGGATGGTGCGAGGCGGAAGCGTTTTCGGGTAGCGCGCGCGCCCTGAGGCCGGTCAGCGCAAGGCAGCGGTCCAGACTCATCCAGGTGAGCGAGAACACACTGCTGTACATGTTGACCTGCAGGAAGAGCGCCATGCAGGAGCACAGCACGGCGTCGTCGTAGTAGTGCGCGCTCAGGTTGAACACCTCGATGAGCGAGTCCAGCACCAGCACCAGGTCGGCCAGAGCCAAATTGGTGAAGTACAGGTCGGGGGTGCTCATGCGTTGACGAGGGTCAAAGTTCACCAGCAGAATCAGGACGTTACCCACGAGGCCGAGCGGGAAGAACAGGGCGGTGTAGATGCAGGAGAGGAGAAGATTTATGGCGTAGGTGGAGCTCGTTTCGTTGACGTCAATAAGAGGCCAGTGCTGGCTGGAGTGATTCGGTCCGACGGTGGGGTCAAAGGTCATCGGATCTTCCGTCATCTTCCCTTCTATCACTTCCATTGTCCCATAGTGTGGAAATATACTGCCATTTTCCTTCTCTCTTTCAAATACTAAAATGCACAAAGACACATGCACATTAATGTTTAACTATTGATCTTGGTGCATGTTTCAATATATGTGTATTTAATTAAAGGAGTAGTTCACTTTTAAAAATCTTTTGCTGATAATTTACTCACCCCCATGTCATCCAAGATGTCCATGTCTTTCTTTCTTCAGTCGAAAAGAAATTAAGGTTTTTGATGAAAACATTCCAGGATTTTTCTCCATATAATGGACTTCAATGGGAACCAAACGGTTCAAGGTCCAAATGAGAGTTTCAGTGCAGTTTCAAAGGGCTTTAAACGATTTCAGACGATGAATAAGGGTCTTATCAAGGACCCTTCGAGTCATGACTCGGAAAAAGATTCGTTCATTTTGATGAACGAGTTCAAATAGGAGAGTCACGAACGCGCATCACAGAACAGAGCAAGGCGAGTTTTGAGCTTATAAAACTTGAACTTTGTTTTTTAAATGACTGGTTTCGCTTGATAAGACCCTTATTCATCGTCTGGTGTCGTTTAAAGCCCTTTGAAGCTGCACTGAAACTCTCATTTGGCCCTTGAACCGTTTGGTTCCCATTGAAGTCCATTATATGGAGAAAATTCTGGAATGTTTTTATCAAAAACCTTAATTTCTGTTCGACTGAAGAAAGAAAGACATGGACATCTTGGATGTCATGGGGGTGAGGAAATTATCAGCAAAAGTTTTTTAAAAGTGAACTACTCCTTTAATAGTTGATGGTGAACAATACTTCTGCAGCATTTATTAATTATTTGTTAATGTTAAATGTGAAAATGATTAGTTAATCCATGGACTATTTTAGTTGCAGTCACATTCACTATGCTTGGCGAAATCCAGTTATTAAAACAGGAATCTGTGCGATTGGGAGTTTTGCCAAATTATGAAAATATTCCACATACAGATTTCTCCCATTTTCAAGTCGGTCACGTGAATTTTACACACGACACCGACCAACTGAGCCTGCGAGCTGCGCTTTATACATCTCTACGCTATTTACAATAGACAACGGTTTGCCTACAGAATTTTACTAATGTGCATTTTGCTGATTTTCTGTTTATTTACACTAGTAATTCGCTGATGGCTTTAAATGAAATGGTCAACATAATGATCTTACCGTTTGTTTTGAATTAGACTTGTGTCCATATTTATTAACTTGTCTTGGTTTGTTCTTGGATGCATGTGTATATCCTTTAAGGTCATGGAGAAATAAATGTAGAAGTCTGACATTTGTTGTTGGTTTCGTTCTTCGTTCTTCTCCTTCATTCTGCAGACGTTTCTCCTGGTGAATTCTCGCTGTCTCATGTACAAATACGTAAATACAGGAGGACCAGGTTATACACGGACAATGGCCGCCTTTGTTTACCCCAAACAATATGATGGATAAATGCTCCACTAACTAGCTCATCTGAAGATATAAAGTTGCACAGTGAAGGAGAACTCGATTATTTGTGTGTGTGATGGGCAAATTCTCAAAACTAGAGAAATGTATTTCATATATATATAAAATAACAACTGTTGTTTATTTTTGTTCTCCCTCAGTTATTTTAGACAAGGTTAAAATAACAAAGTTTAGTGACACCAACAATGGGTCAATCTTTAAACAAAAAAACAACAAAGTATATTAAAATGTATGTCTGGGCAACAAACTGAAATAAAATAAGTTGAAGTGCTAAAAATAACTAAAACTAGAAATCTTTTTTTTTTTTTTAAACAGTAAAATTGACAAAAGCACAGCAAAATTATCCAAAAATGTTACTAATATTAAAACAAACCAAAAAATGTTAAAGTAAAAGCTAAAATATTCAAAATATGAAACAAAAAAGTACTATAATGGTGTATAAATAATATTGCCTTCTATCTTAAATGTCTTAAACTTACACTTTAAAAAATACTGGGTTGTTTTAACCCAGTTTTGGGTCAAATATGGACAAACCCAGCCGTTGGGTTAAATTTGTATAATGCATTTTTAATGACGTTTGGGTTTGTCCATATTTGACCCAAAATTGGGTTAAAACAGTGTGTAATGACTATAATCGGCTCTTGTGATAAAAGCATCTGCTTTATGAATAAATGGTATTTGAATATGATAATTATTCAGAAATTGTTTCTCAATCAAAATTAATGTAATTAAGCAGTTCTATTAAACAAATGGCTTTTTGGTTTCTTTGCCATGTGTATACCATTCTAAATTTGGGGGTTGATATTTTTTCAAACAAATTTTCAACAATGACACATTAAATTGATCAAAAGTGATAGTAAAGACAATTATAATGTTACAAAAGAAATAAATGCTGCTCTTTAGATATTTCTATGTATCAATGAATCTTGAAGAAATGTTGATTTTAAACAGCTCCTGATTTTTCAGAGTTCTGGAGATGTGAACACCTCAGTCCAGCAAGAACCGTCTGGAGTGGAGGATGAAAACGGCCTCGACGGAGAGGAAGAACTGAGTCCTGAGGAGAGACGAGTGCTGGAGAGGAAGTTGAAGAAGATTATGAAAAAGGAGGAGAAGAGGAAGCTGAAGGAAAAAGGCAAAAGCACAAATCCGGAAAAGGTCAAGACGAGTGTTGCAGAGACGCAGGCGCTGGAATACCTCACATGGTAGTACAAAAACTTGGATTATCATATGACGTTTCCTTCTTCTATCAGAGATTGTTAAATATTGTTTTAACTGATTTATTTTATGTTTGTTAGTTGGTCTAAGAAACGAGAAGCGTGGAAGTTTAATAAATCCAGGCAAACGTGGTTATTGCAAAACATGTATGACAGCGTGAAGGTATGTGAGAAACATCAATCATCTACATTTTCACACATTTTATCCAGTAATAAAACATGGATCGCATGCTTTCCTACTCATCACAGGGATCATTCTTCTTTTATGTGGCAAAAATGCATGCATTTCTCACTTTTTCAGGTGTCTGATGATCATTTTGAGATGCTGTTACCGTATATTGACGGTCTACAAGGACTGGCACGATCCTCCACACTGCAGAAAGCTGAAGCGATTGTGCGTTGGGAAGGACAAGGAGAAGAGGCAGATACAGCAGATGCTGAGAAGAAGCAACAGAGAGCCAAACAGGTCGTCCAGATGCTGTGATGGACACGTTCATTAAACAAAACATCAAAATTATACGTTTTCTGTCTCTTTGTGAATTTATACATTTTCACCCATTCAAATGAGTAGTCATGATGTCTTTGTATATGTAAACCTTGACATTCCATAAAATAAAATGATTACTTTGTTTGGTTTTAACCTTTAGTGTTGTTTTTTGATCATGTTTTAAAATGTAGCTAGGTAGGTCTTCTACCTAGAAGTCGTTTTTAAAAAAGATTTTACTAACAAAAAAAGTATCATACAACTTCCATTGTTGTACATTAATATTATTTTGCCTTATGTAAAGTAAATATGTGCTAATCATTCTGATGCCATCAGTACTTTTATGAGGTTTAATCTCAAGGAGCGCACACAATGTTTATTCTTAAATCGATACGTCGTTCAGGAGAGCAAGTATGGTTATATCTACTGTACACAGTGTAAACTTTTTTATTTTATCCTCAAATAATACATAACTTTTACGATTGGCAACACGGCTACCGCTAGTAACATTGGCCTACATTTCCCAAAACGCCATGCGCTGCACGTTCTTTTGACGTCACGTATCTCGCCAGGTACAGAAGTCCATCGTGCAGAATGAAAACAACTTTTGCTTAATCTTCATTAACAACGTGGGAGCGGATCGTCAACGGATTCACATTTGTGGTAATGTAACTCTGAACTTTATTTCACGCTTCGTTGTGACCTTTTCCCTCACGGTCAGCGGTTGCAAAATCACATCTTACTTTTAGTATGTGGACTTTTAATAGTTCAACTGTTACTTGCTAATAATGCGGTGTAAGCAAAATATGAGTTTTTACGTGGTTTTTATGGCCTTTTGTGGTTCTTTAGGAGCATCATGGCAGAGAAACCTCAGCTGGTCAGTATTTCGCCAGAGGACATCGAGACTGATGAGTGTTTGCGCACATACACACACATCTACAGCCCTGATCTGCTCATGTAAGTCCAATAAACACCTTTGATTTTCATTTTTGCTTTGGAAGTTTATATTAATAAATATATACACATAATTATGTATTTATTATTTATATTTATAAACACACACACACACACACACACACACACACACACACATATATATAAGAGTTCAGATGCAAAAGCCTCTAAATGCCATTTGAAATTTTCTTCTTTAATGATGATTTTTTATCAAACTTGTATATTTAAGTTCAGTAATTTCACTTAAATAACAATTAATAGGTAATTATCATTGCCATTTAAGTGAAATTACTGAACTTAACAATACGAGCTTGATAAAAATGATCATTCTAGAAGAAAATTTCAAATGGCACTTAGAGGCTTTTGCATCTGAACTCTTCATATATATATATATATGTAATGTATTTATTTACTAGTTTATTAGTTTATACATATACTTATACTAATAATAATAATAATAATACTTTTTATAATAATAATTTTTTGTGTGTTTGCCCAGTGATCAGGTTGCTTTTATAACCGGCGGCGGGTCAGGTATTGGATTTAGAATAGCAGAAGTTCTGATGCGGTGAGTTTTCCGTGATTTTCTACTAGTTTCTCACTGTCAACACTTTATTTATGACTGAACTTTTAATCTGACACTTTCACTCATGGCTAACCTTTTATAATGTGACATTAACCTTGGTGACCTTCGGTAACATGTCGTCTTTTGCAAGCCTGCATCTTTAGCTAGAACATCAGAAAACTTAAGTCATTGGAAGTTCATTTTGTTATTTACATATTTTTATTTCTATAATTCTATTATATATAACAATTCATTCAGGCATGGGTGTGACACGGTCATTGCCAGTAGAAATCTGGAGAAACTCTCTGAGGTAATGTCTCAACAAATGTCCAATAACTCATTTATGTAATTTCTTTGAAAAATAATTAATATTTGTGTGTGTGTGTGTGTGTGTGTGTGTGTGTGTTTTAGGCATCAAAGAAGTTAACCGGGGCTACAGGCAAGCGATGTTTGCCGATAGTAATGGATGTGCGTAAACCAGAGACAATTACTGCTGCCGTGGATGAAACATTGAAGACTTTTGGACGTGTTGACATACTTATTAACAGTAAGGCTTATTAGAGTTACCAGAGGTCAAACACAGTGCCTTAACAATAATAAAAAAAGAATCATATAATGCCACAAACATACAGTGTATTACCAAAGAGAGCTTGAGAGAGATATGGATCAGCTAACACCCTCTGACCAAGTTTCTCTTTATCATTCTCTAATGTGATTACATAATATGTTGTACCTAGTTCAGCCGTCTACTAGTACTCTTACATAAGGTCTCCTTTTCCAGAACAATTACATTTATCAATGTATCTTTAATGCAGTACTCAGAGTAATTATAGTATAGACTGTTTCTTCCATTACTATATACAAGCATGCCTTAACATCATCATGTCATGTGTCATGGATTTGTTTTCAATATATATATATATTGCATACATATATTGTTTATGTATGTTTTGTGGATTTTTTCTTTCTCAGATGCTGCAGGTAATTTCTTGTGCCCAGCGACATCCTTGTCATTTAACGCTTTCAAGACAGTAATGGAGATCGACACCATGGGAACTTTCAACGCTAGTAAAGTGGTGTTTGACAAATGGTTCAAGGTAAAGATGTACATTTCATTGACCTTTGCAGTATTACCAAGTTAACTTGCATCTTGGAATTTTTTCTCACTTGTTTCTCACTTTGGATCGATCAGTTATTTATAGTTAGTGTCTTTATTTTATCCCTCAGGATCATGGAGGCTCCATTGTCAACATTTCCGCCACACTGGGATACAGAGGTCAGGCTCTCCAGGTGCATGCTGGGTCGGCAAAGGCTGCAAATGGTCAGTGTCCTTTTTTGGTTGATGTTCTGGTATAAGTGCCTGTTTGAGTGCTTAATAAAGGGGTTAGAATATGTAGTATTTAAATATTTTATTATATTATAGTTTTAACAGTTTTACAACAATAATTAATAAATCAAGGTAGTATGAAGGGTGATGTTACTCCAAATCAATTTGGATCTGAAAAATCTGAATTAAAGAAAAAACATATTATATTTGGTGTTTATAATGGCATGAAATCAAAATGACTCCCAATTATTTATTTAGTTCAATTCATGTTGCTGGTCTTATTGTGAATGATTCATTCATGCATGTATTTATTTATTTATTTTTTTTTTTTTTTGACCCCATAATGTTGGTTGCAATACCCTCATGTTGTTCCAAACCCGTAAGACTTTGGTTCATCTTCGGAACACAAATGAAGATGTTTTTGATGAAATCTGAGAACTTTCTGTTCCTCCATTGACAGACAGTCTATGTAACTGACACTTTCAAGCCCCACATGTCTTTAGTACCTTTCTGGGGCTGGCAGTTGCGTAGACTGTCAATGGAGGGACAGAAAGCTCTCAAATTTTCATTTTTGGGGTGAACCGGCCCTTTAAGGATATGAGAGATCCTATCGGCTGAAAAAAGGGCATATTATCTGCATATGTATGTGTGTTTGTAGATGCCATGACAAGGCACTTGGCGGTCGAGTGGGGCCCCAATGGTGTGAGGGTGAACACAGTGGCCCCAGGGCCCATCTCTGGCACAGAGGGATACCGTAGACTGGGTAAGACCAGTTGTGTGTGTAGCCAAATTTAAGTGTCACTATTTTCGTCTTCACTATCAATTTTTATCCTCCTCTTCTTTCAGGTGGTTCTCATGCCGAGACTGCAGGGGCTTTCCGCGGCATCCCATTGCAAAGAGCCGGCAATAAGACAGAAATTGCACATGCTGTTCTTTTCCTGGCCAGCCGCGCTGCTTCATACGTCACTGGAACCATACTGGTCACCGACGGAGGGGCGTGGCTCACCTCGACCAATGACGTGGAGCAGATGCTGGGTATTATCTCATCTCGCTCTGCAAAACTATGAACAGACAGCACCGCACACAGGTGTGTGTGTGTGCGTGAGGTGGAAGACAGGCGTTTATAAGAATTTTAATATAATTATTCAAACACAATTATGAGAATTAATTTTCCAAATATGTGATCTGGTGAGCAAAAAAATCATATTTCCTAATCATTTTTCTGCCTCTGTATGATTGACCTGTGAATATGTGGGTAAAGTCTTGGTATGAAGATCTTAATGTAACTTATTTTCCCTTTTGTTTCTAGGTTTTTGGTCTGCAGAGAAAAGAAAGGATAAATAGCATTACTAAAGTGGATGAAATAACCGCAATGGACCAGTTGTAATCAGGCCAACATCTCCATGAAGATATTATTGAAGCTCGCAAAAACATGCCCGGATTATTTTCACCCTCAAAAACCAAAGAAAAAAAGTGAAATTATATTCTGCATAAAGTAAAATAAGCCTATTTTTAGGATTATTAAAAACATTGATATTATTGAAATTAAGTAATTTCCACCCTAATTCTAATTTTCATAATGCTCTGTTATACTATTTTAGTTTATTCTTAATCATGAAATTTAAGGCATAAATTAATGTCAATATTATGAATTATGAATGTTACAATTTTAATCTGATTCATTATTTTTTGTCTCTCTCATTCATGGTAACAAGAAAAAAGACAGCAGTTTATGCAAATATATTTTCAAATTTTCTTTTGATTTTGAGGTGAGATATGAAAGATGTGAGTCACCTGGTATATTTATAGATACCTCTGAACTGTGCATTTTTATTACATAGCAGTTGTCATAGATTTCAGTTATGTTTAACCACAAAGTATTAGTAATTATAATACATCAAAATGTCTATTTTACTTCTGTTCTGATCTACGTAAATTAGTGCATTTTTTCATGTTCAGCTACAATACATTGTGAAGAAACGTAAATAATATATTATTATGTACTTCACAGTTTTCATAATAAATCTTTTATAATGCTCATATCACTTTTTCGAGCTATGTTATTAGCTGTAACGTCTTTGTTCAGACACAAGGGGGCGCAAGAAAATCACATTCAATTACTGAAAATAACACTTGTTTGGTTAACAAATAAGCATTTCTTCTAATCTAAGTAGTCGATTAACTCATTTAATTCTGGCGAACTCTCTCGATAATGTTAGCCACTATTTTACCACAGGAGTGTTTTTTTAATAAGGCATCATAGTCGTCGGTTAACAGATGGGCTGGAATTTGACATAAGAATAATAATGCCGTTATAAATCTACATTCCATCATCACCAAAGATAACTGCGCGAGGAATAGATTCTTGACGCCTGTGGTTTAAAGCTGTAGACTGCGGCGCCGGCGCTGCGCATGCGTGTTGCTGACGTCGGTTTGTGTGCGCGTGTACACGCGAGTGTGTATGTGTGAATGAGACAGCAGAGGTTGTGTATTGCTGCTGATGAGAGAGAAAGAGAGACATATTACTGAAACATCATTCTTCGACTAAAAAAAAAAACAAGACCTCAGGAGCTAATCTTAAATCTCGGATTTCAGATTAACGGATAAATCGTCGTCGAAGGATTTGTGGGATTATCGGGGGTCTCGAGCTGATTTTATCCTCGCTAACAGGCTAATAACAAGCGCAGGTGGATGACTCGTAAAACTCGACCTGGATGTTGGCCTGTTTAAGGATAAACTGAAGAATAAATCACCTACCACCAAATCAAATTAAGGGATTAAATCAACTCTGACGGTGGGCAGAGACACATCAAGGCTCTTATTTTATTCAAACGGGAAATTAAAATAAGAGGGGGTCGTTTGGGCTAGCTAGTCGGCCGTTGGGTTTACCTCAGTTGTGGAGGATGCTGACGCTAAACGCGCTAGATCAATCTATTAATTAATGGTTTTATTTTTATTTTTTCAGCCTGACAACACAATCACAGCGTGTTGTATTAACATAAAAAATCGCTTAGATGTTAAGCTTTACTCTTAGATTGCGAGACAACATGGTTTTTCTGAGAAAAATGGTTGAATATACTGCCCCATAAAATGATTAATTGTTTACAGACTTTAATACTTAGTTGTTATTCCAGGGAAGTGTCAAACCATTAATGTAACCTTATAAATGATTGTCTTATGAGAGCCAGGTTCAGTTTTTTAACATTGGGAAGTTGAAAGCTAACAAAAATTTGAATGTTCAGTGTGAAATTTGCAATGATATAGCTCTCTATTTTATGTAGTTTCCTGTATTCTCTTATACATGTACATTTTCTAAGATTGTATTTTTCATTATGAATTTCTGAGGTTTTTTTTACTAAATACTGCTGTAATCCTCTTATTATGTGTTGATTGGGATGTGGATCAACACACTTTGAGAAGACTTATGTTAAATGGATTAGATGTGAATTTGTATGCAGAACAGGGAAACAGGGCCAACTTTTTTTTTTTTTTTTTTTTCATGGAGAGGTTTGCATATTGTAAAATATATCTCTGCCTACATGGAGCTGTGTTGCGCAGTGAAACATTATCCTTGTGTCCGCGAAAGTAAACAGTAGTTGATCATTTACAGGGAGGTGGACGCTTACGCATGGGTCTCGACAAGGATATTTCTTTTGGTGCGTATGCTGGAAGAGGCCATCAATTACTTTTGAATTCCGAACATTACCTTGTGGGATCATAACAAAGGATTGGAATTTCCGGAATATTTCCATTATTCCGAGGAGAGAACTCTTCTTTTCAATGGAGCAAGTTCTCTCCAGCCCTCAGGGGTGTTCTGAGTGGGAGGTGAGTGGGAAAGCAGAGTGGGAATCCGAACAGAATCCCCTTGGATTTCTCCTTATGGATAAAGATAACAGTTCGGTTGGTGATTCTACCAATGAAATTTTTCAGGAGAACGCGATAAACCTTGATGACCTATTTTGGGCTTCTCAGTATTCTGGGCAGACGTATTCCTGGGAAAATAATCTGGAATGTGTCTATCCCGAATGGAAGACTCCGCCTCCTCATTCCCCAGATCTCAAAGGAGAGGGTTCTCCTGGAAGTTTGGAAATCGTGGATGGAGATCTCATCAGTTTTAATTCTAGATCGACTAGTCCTACGTTCTCAAACTTACCCGTGCAGAATCAACACGACTTTTACAATCCTCCTGAACAGATGCCTGAATTCCTGCAACCGGTGAAGGTTACTGCCACTTTAAACCCTCTAGATGTGTACACAGGTGAGTTGGTTATTAACAACCCCACTATTCAGACTGACAAAACATTATTACAAGAAACTAACCTCAATCTTGAGGACACGCATTTAACAAACTGTGAGTTCAACCATAATTCCCAAGAGGGAAGAACGTTTGAAGGCAGTCAGAGCTTCCTTTCTCACGGGACTGACTTCACTCTGTTATCTGAAGGTTTGTTGCCTGTTTCTCCCGTGGAGGTGTCATGTGTGGATACAAACTCAAATCCCAAGCCTTCAATTATTTGTCAGGCACCTCCTCCTACATCTAAAGACATCTACCTCCCATCCTCAGCCATTTCCCCTGAGCCCATCCCTTCAGATCCACCTGGCTCACCATATGCACCCCTTCAAATGGACGAGGAACAGATGTTGTTACCTGAGCTGATGACTGGACATCTGTACTCTGAACAGGAGAGTAGTAAACCCTCAGCTAGCAATGAGACTTATGACGATGATCTTCAGAGCCAAGAGACAACAAAACTATCCTCTGAAGCAAAGACTGCCCCATTAGGTGAGTCTTGCATATCACCTAAAGTTTGTGAAGAATCGTCGCATGATATATCCGCAGAATGCACATTTGGTGCACAATTGGAAACGGTTGGTGAAGAAGCAAGAAAGGAGGCTGTGCCCAGCGCTTTGACTGATAACGTTGTTTCTGAAGCTAAAACAGAACTCGCACCAATTGCTTTTATAGATTTACAAGCAGATGATCCTTCAACTGATAGCCTGCTTGACAAAGACAGACAAGAGTCCACATTAGCCTTACCGGTCCACACACCTGAGCATAATGCCTTACTTGAGCTCTCACCAGAAGATGACATCTTACCTGAGGATCACAGCCAGCCCACACACTCAACTGAGGCTGAAGCCTTATCTGAGGTGCTCCATGATGGATATGGAGACCTTATTCCTGTTGCCATGTTTGAGATCTTAACGGACAGCGTCTCTTGTGAAGCTGTACCATCTTTAGACGTTGTAATACCATCTGTGACAGATGCCTTTGAGCTAACAGATCAGGAAAAATGTGATCTTGAACCTGATGCACTCAGACTTGAAATTCAGGATAATATAGCAAGTGTAGAAACAGGCAACCCAGATGATGACCATGAGGCAGTGGACACACTCAAAGTTTTGGAGACCTCAGATTTGCATCAAAACCCAGAGGCAACCAATCTGAAAAACAAGTCGGACAACTTGCAAAATGATTATTTAAATCTAGATAGCAGTAAATCCGACAACAATCAAGAACCGAGTGGAACAATAGAGGAACAAATCAATGCTCAACATAAAGAGACTGCACTTGTTGACCAACTGAATGACTCTATGACTGCAAAATCAAGTGCAATTGTAATAGATACACCCGAAGAAAATGTGACGGCTCACCGTGACAGTCATAACACACCACTGAAAGTCAAAGAGAAACTTCAAAGTATGTCTTTACAGGGAGGGGAGGGATTGGATTGCAGAATTTCTACTCGGAGTGAAGTCATTCCTCATTGTGCCAGTAATCCCGAGTCCACTCCCTTTACCTGTGAAGTTGATCAGCTGACTCTGATGGATGGACTTTCGGGGCCGGATCTTACAGACAACACAGAAACTCGCAGCCAATCATGTGAAGCTACAGGAGAGGGAGAGGTGGGGTTTGCTGCTCGGTTTACACATCAGGAGGATTTCCATCAGCTGACACCATCACCAATAGACCTGGCACTGGAGCAACAAGTGAGCTCAGTCTCCCCCAGTTCTCCTCCCTTGCATAGAAATGTCTTTCCCTGCGGATCCAGCCTAGATGGGGAGGCCTACCTGACCTTGATGGAAAATACTCCTGATACTTCCAACATTTCCAAACATGCAGAAATGACTCTGGATTTGTGCAAGGCCTCAGACTCGCTACCAACCAAGTCGCTTCATGACCAGAGGGTCCCCGTGGATTTGATTAACGTTTCCACTGCACCCCATAGAAGCGAGGAGCAGTCGGCTCTCCGAGCAGTTTTCCAAGCTTTGGATCAGGACGGAGATGGATTTGTCCATATTGAGGAGTTTATCGAGTTCGCAAAAGCGTACGGAGCCGAACAGGTCAGTTTTTGGTGCATCTTTGTCTATTTGTGGGAGTTTGTGGGTGTGTGTAAATGGAGGGTGGGGGTGTAAATGCTATAAAAATGCTTTATGATTACAGGACAGTGTGTGTGTGTGTGTGTGTGTGTCTTCCCTTGGGTCCCATAGCTCCAATTGAAACTTGATCGTGGTGACACCCAAGAACTGCTCTTTTATTATTCAAACCCTCAAAGACTCAGAATACAACTCTTGTCCTGTATCTCTCACTCTTTCTCTCATGGAGACTATCCTGTTTTAACTATTCTGTTTAACAAAGTGTTAACAGCCTGCACTTTTCAGTGACTTGTAATAATCATACCCAAGTTTAGCAACTTTTGAGGTGTTTTTCTTTTACTTTTTTATGTTTAATTACATTGTGACTTTGTTATTGCGATATTTTAACTTTTTATATTACATATATTTAAAACCAGCTAAGCTCAATTGACAATATTTTGATCGTCCTATGCTATTACTTAATTAAAAAAGAGCAAAAATGTAGGTTACATTGAGCATTTGCAATTGAAAGCTTATAGTTTTTTTTTTTTTTTCATTTCTTTTCAAAGTTCGAACTTTCAAACATATTAATAGTTTTTACGTACATTTTATTTAAAGTTGTACAATTAGGGTATAACTTTGCATAGAAATAGATTTCAGTGTAAAAAAAAAATCTTGAAAACACGTTAAACTCGAATTTTTTATGGCTATACTATTGAAACAGAATATTTCAACATTTATCATTTGGCCCTATTCACATCCATTGTGAGCGTCACAATATTTTCTTATTTTAAAGAAAAAGTGGCAGTTTTTGTTGTTATTATCGATATTAAGTCACAGGTTCTGTCGATTGTGCTTAATGCTTTGTACTAAAACAGGAATATTACTTTTAGGTGGCTGAGTAGAAGGAAACAGTTTAATTGAGTTTGGATGTCACATCATTGACACCTAAACTGAAGGAAAAGCAATAATAGTTATTGTATGGGCTGTATGAATTGGTTTGTGATATGAGTTCTTTGAACAATATTGGATGTTCGTAGTGTTAATGATGTTGCTCACTACTGCTTATAGATGGGCTTCATGTGTGAGCAGGTCAGTAGACTACGAGTGAGGCTGTATGTATTTAATATTTAAACTGTTTTTCAGACTGATTGTACCAATTTGAAAATCCCTCTGGTTATTTTTTGCCATTTTGATCAGAATATAGATTTGCGTTTGGCTTTAACTCCTGATCCCCCAGACACGCGCCATTGTGCGTTTAAGAGAGGATGGATTTGATGCCGGAAGTCTGTATCTTTTGTGACTGTTAAAACTGCTGATCCGATCAGCTGAAAGGTTAAACGGCCAGATGAATGACAGGGAGGGGTGCATGTACAAATGCATGCTTTTATTTGTCTTTCGTCATTGTTATTCATCATTTCTCAGATGCACCTTGTTACATTTGATGTACAGTCTTGTGACCGTGTGACACAGGTTTAAAATTTAACCCCCCTGTTATGTGAAAAGTATCACACGATTGCAACAGTAAGCAAGTTTGCGTGTTCATTATAAGGTAGTTTATGGTTTCAGGAAGGATATTGCATGCCATACTCGTCCCAGCCTCAGGGGTCATTCCTTTGTCTGCGTGACTGTGATTGGACTCAAATTTACAGATACTTCACCTTGTGATTCAAGTGTACATTATAAGAGCTTGCTCAGCTGGTTGGCTCACTGAAATCTTTTATGACTGAAGAGGTGGCGAGAGACAGGTAGACCGAAACTGATATGATGTTTTTTAAAAAAAAAGTACTGAACACACAGGACAGGAGAGTCTGTGCCTGTTACACACTATGATGTTGTTTCCACGTCGTTTTATCTTTTAATGATACTGTTGCTATGGGTTTTGCATGATGTTGGATGCAAATTCTTACCCGGAAGTAGCATTTGCCTGGAAGGAACTGTATTTGGCATTGGGTTACTGTGCAACAATGTCCATGTGTGTGACTCAGTCCATATCTATGAGAAAGCTACTGTGCATTTTAAAATGTAAGAAATGTAGAATAATTCATCTGTAATTCGACTCGTGACTCGCCATTTTTCACGCCTTGAGTTGAGATGCTTCTGTTCTGGGGTTAAAACAGCTGACGCACATTACACTTACTCATCACATTGAGCAAGTGATTGGTTAATTGAAAGAATATTTGATGGTACAGGTGATTAAAACCTGGAATCTTTAAATGATTGCATACATGGTAGAAAATAAACTACTGATAAACTGCTAGTATTTATTATACAGCTCTCTGGAATGAGTGATTCTGAAGAGTGATGACAGATCTGGTTATATTACAGGTTATTTTTAGTCAACAGCATGGTTGAAGTTACTCAATCATCACCTGCTTGTTTCCCATGTGCCTGACGTGAAATGAGCCAATATCATCCAGGAGTTCATGATCTCATGTTGCAGATTTTCCTGCTCATTTAGCACTTCAGTTAGTCCATAAGTTCCCTACATAGTAATTTAAAGGAGTAGTTCACTTTTAAAAAAATTTTGCTGATAATTTACTCACCCCCATGTCATCCAAGATGTCCACGTCTTTCTTTCTTCAGTGGAGAAGAAATTAAGGTTTTTGATTAAAACATTCCAGGATTTTCTCCATATAATGGACTTCAATGGGGTCCAAACGGTTCAATGTCCAAAAGACAGTTTCAGTGCAGCTTTAAAGACACCAGATGATGAATAAGGGTCTTATCAAGCAAACATCACAGTCATGATTCGAAAAAAGATTTGTTCATTTTGATGAACGAGTTCATACAGGAGAGTCACGAATGCTCATCACAGAACAGAGCAAGGTGAGCATTTGTGCTTATAAAACTTAAACTTTTTTAATTTATTTTTGAAATGGCCGATGGTTTCGCTAAATAAGACCCTTATTCATCGTCTGGTGGCGTTTAAAGCTCTTTAAAGCTGCACTGAAACTCTCATTTGGACCTTGAGCCGTTTGGACCCCATTGAAGACCATTACATGGAGAAAAATGGGGAAATGTTCTCATCAAAAACCTTAATTTCTTTTCAACTGAAAAAAGAAAGACATGGACATCTTGAATGACAATGGAGTGAGTAAATCATCAGCAAAGTTTTTTTTAAAAGTGAACTACTCCTTTAAACTCAAATGAATGTTTATTTGTGTGTGAGTGTATGTGTGTATTTGATAAGAAGATGTGTCATTTGATGCCATTAGGGCTGAAATATCACACACACAATCAGAGTTAAATGTGTAGGCACCAGTGTCATGTTTTGATTTCTCAGTCGGAGGTATTTGGTGTTTTTCCTCACTTGTGTTCTTTGAGAACTTTGATTTTAGAATTCACAACTTGTCAGTTCTGCTGTTGCCTGGTTACCGACTGTGTAATTGTGTCTGTTCACTGGAGTGTAGCGTGAGAGAGAGAGAGAGGGAAGGAATGTGTGTTTTATGTTTTGTCACTCTATGTTAGGGATTGACAGATTTTTGTCTTTGTTTTGTTTATCCGTAAGTTACAAAAAAGATATCATAGCATTGTTTTGTTCCTAAATGGAAGGTTAGATGGATAAGAACAATACTAAATGAGCCCATGTCACTTTTATTGAATATCACAAACTCTCTCTTAATCTCACTTCACATCTTTTTGATTATTTAAAAAAAAATTATCAAAAAAGAAGTTAAGTTAGTTAACATCCTTAACTGCAGAAGTTAACATCCGTACATATTAATAAAAAATAAAAGGAAAGACTTTTAAGGTGACAAATTTCTCCTACGGTTTTCATTCTTTATCTTGTGGGTGAATCAATTTATGTGTGTTTTGTTGTCAATAAATGTATGATAACATCGTTATCTGTGCTCTGTTTGTGTAAGATGATGATGAATATTTTGCTTGTGGTTTCAGGTGAAGGATTTGACCCGGTTCTTGGATCCCAGCGGTCTGGGTGTGATCAGTTTTGAGGATTTCCACAGAGGCATCAGTGCTATCAGCAATGAAGGTACTGCCACACACACACACACACACACACACACACACACACACACACACTCAAGTCATATTTTAAATCCCGTTGGGAGTTTCCATTAACATCTGTTGTTCTTAATTACAGATTAATTATATAATAGACTAACCCAAACCCTAAAAATGCAACGTCATTTTCAGAATAAAACTATGTTGTGAACCTTTATTTAGCATTTATTAATTTTGAGGACATCCACAAAAGGAGTTTATATTTGGCCAAGAAATTCATCATCAGTTTTGTCCTCAAAAGAAGTCAGACACACAACAAATCTTGTTTTCTTCATGACTGAGTGATAATCTGATACTATTTGATAACGATTTCTCCTGAAATACTGTGTACAAAAACACAGTGCAAAATAATGAGTCAGAGCATCTGTGAATTACTCACTGAAATGAATCACGCTGCTCAGTTGGGGATTTTGAATTTCTTTTAAAGAAAACAGTCTCACTTGAAGAGCTTTTACTTGCTGACAAACAAAATCCGCACAGGAGCTAAACATGACTGATATATAAAGAGTTTTAAGAGCTAGATTAAACATTCAAACGAAAGGCATTGTGAAATCATACCAACATATCTGACAGAACCTGGTTTTTAATGCAAAGATCATGATCATCCTCATCCTCACTATAGTTTGCTACTATAGTTTTCTTGAAGACACCTGGATTAGACACAGATGCTATGGCAAGCCGTTTGAACTTTTATTCATTCCAGGATATGAATTCTTGATATCAACAATTCAATTGCTGATATCTGTAATTGTATTTTCACTAGTGAAATGTCACCATAGGCTGCCATTCAAAATCAATTATTGTTATCAAGATATTACTAGTAAAAAATGTGAATTCCTGATATCAATAATTAAATTGTTACTAGTTGAATTGTCTATTCTTGATATCAACAATTCAATTGCTACTAGTAACAATATTCATTTTTAATATCAAAAATTTAATTTTTACTAGAGACAATGTTAATTTCTGAAATCATGAATGTGATTGTTACTAGTAAGAAAGCCATTTTAGATATCTAAAATAATATTGATATCAGAAATACATTTTCACATATCAAAATTTTTGTTACTAGTAGCAATTGAATTGTTGAAATCAAGAATAGACATTTCAACTAGTGACAATTTAATTATTGATATCAAAAATGATATTTCTACTAGTAAAACTCAATTTCTTGATATCAACAATTGATTTTGAATGACATTTCACTAGTGAAAATACAATGACAGATCAGCAATTCAATTGTTGATATCAAGAATTTATATCCTGGAAATGAATAAAAGTTAAAACGGCTTGCCATACAGATGCTGTACATTTGAATCTGCTCTAAACCTTCAGAATAGTTAGTCTGAGTTCGTTAAACTCTGTTCCTAGACACTAGTACTATCTAGCTAGTAGACATAAAAAGCATTTGTATCAAATATATAAACATGCTTATTTCCTTGAAATGCATGTTGGCTTCTCACTATTTGTCGAATAGAGAGCATACACACTCCCCATCTGGTGTTTTCGATTGATCATGATGATGGTGGAATAGTTTGAGCACTTTGCTTGGGTTTTCTACTGATATCACTTCAGTAATGAGGATGAGGTCATGTTTCTAATGGCGCTCTGTGTTTCACGTGTCAGATTTCGCTCGTCACTAATGGATGAGTTACTGGAGCATCCACCTCTCTCTGCTTGTCAATTTGTACTCGAGAGCATTTACCAGGTCATGGGAAAAAAATTAAGGTGGAAATTATATAACATGGTTGCTAGAAATTATGGTTTCGATATTTCCGTGGATGTGCATTTCTGAACTCTTGCTTTTATGTGTTAAATAACCAGTTGCCGTGGTGTGGCAAACAACAAAGCGTCAGTGGCGGAAAAATCACAACACTACAACTGAACTCAAATGAACTAATCTGGCATACATTTCCCGTACAAAGACGTAACTCGCTGCGATGCATCGTTGGAGAAACTCACTAGCTAGTCATGACTGTTTCCTGAAAATATAGTAACTTTGTTTCACATCTATCCATTGAAACCACATTGGTTCAAAAAGTATAGTCAATGACATCACTCAAAAAAATATTTTTTTCTGAAAAATATTAAATGGTAGTCAATGGTGAGAGACAACAAATATTTTGATCTCGTTTGAATTGTGCTCTGAATTACACATATGATTTTTGTACATTTTAAAGGGGACATATCATGCAAAATCCACTTTTTTAGCCCTTAAATCCATTTTGTTGTATATTTGGAGTGTTTATAAGTACAGAAAAGATGAAATTATTCTCTTCAGGTGCTTTGTTTATATCTTTATATTCTGTTTTGGTCATATTTTCTGTTCTCTATGATGTTTTTTGAACAATTACGTCAGTATTTGCAGCGGAACTGACAAATAAGGACATTGACTAGCGGCCCAACACTTGCTTGCGGCCATAGTTGGCTAACGATACTTTTGGGAAACACACCCTTGGACCATGTTGTTAGCTTTCCTCATTGCAAGAAACATAGATTTGGGTAAAGGGAAATACATTAGGGAAATGTTGCACTTTTGTTTGTAAATGTAACAGTTTTACAGTCGTGGCCTTTATTTAAGAATGAGGATCTGAATCCAGACCATAAAATATGCTTTCTTCTTTCCAACCTCTTCTCATTCATGAATATTCCAGCTAGCTAAAAAAAATACTCATTACACACATTGCATAAATGTAGTTTCCTGGACTCCAGACAGCCCAGATGCTCCGTGTATTTCATCCATGATGACTGTTTACAACGGAAGAATATAGGCCCGGTTTCACAGACAGGGCTTAGATTAAGCCAGGATTAGGACATTTAAGTAGCTTTATAAACGTGCCTTAGAAAAGAACATTACTGATGTGATGTGCATCTTTGAGAAAACAATGGACCTGTGTGACATATTTTAAGATCTGTCCGCTTAAAGGAGTAGTTCACTTTAAAAAAAACTTTTGCTGATAATTTACTCACCCCCATGCCATCCAAGATGTCCACGTCTTTCTTTCTTCAGTCGAAAAGAAATTAAGGTTTTTGATGAAAACATTCCAGGATTTTTCTCCATATAATGGACTTCAATGGGAACCAAACGGTTCAAGGTCCAAATGACAGTTTTCAAAGGGCTTTAAACGATTCCAGACGATGAATAAGGGTCTATCTAGCGAAACGATCGCTCATTAAAAAAAAAAAAGTTCTGTGATGAGCGTTCGTGACTCTCCTGTTCAAACTCGTTCATCAAAATGAACAAATCTTTTCCCGAGTCAACTCGTCCATTTCGTTCGTTGAATGAACCAAATGACACAAAAAAAGATTCGTTAATTTTGATAAACGAATTCGAACAGGAAAGTCACGAACGCGCATCACAGAACAGAGCAAGGCGAGCTTATAAAACGTAAACTTTTTTTTTTGAACGAGCGTTTCGCTAGATAAGACCCTTATTCATCGTCTGAAATCGTTTAAAGCCCTTTGAACAGTTGGCAGTTTGCACTGAACCTTGAGCCGTTTGGACCCCATTGAAGTCCATTATATGGAGAAAAATCCTGGAATGTTTTCATCAAAAACCTTAATTTCTTTTCGCTGAAGAAATTGAAAGACATGGACATCTTGGATGACATGGGGGTGAGTAAATTAAAAGAAAAGATTTTTTTAAAGTGAACTACTCCTTTAAATTGCTTTCAGTTAAGACGGCTTAAACATTCATTTTAGTCTGGGACTAGACTTCAGCTTTGTCTGTGAAACCAGGGGATAATGTGTTATAAACCTCGGTTTCTCCAAATCATGGTGTGACATATTTTCTGTATGTCCATTTAAACAAACATTTGTCCATCAGCCCACTGCCATAAAACTCGAAGTTTTAATAAGGAAATGCTTTTCTTTTTGCATCTTAATCAGGTTCCGATCCAGACCTGTACAAGACTCATCTCAGCGCAGTGGAAGCTAGTGGACCTCCAGAGGATTATGACGAGGTAATACACATTGCGTGTGGTTATTTGGCCCGTTTTCTCCATGATAAATATAATAAATCAGAATGTTAGGACCCCCTTATTGCAGACTGGTGGAATCCAGGCCAGCACATTCCACACATTCCCCAAAAGATTGAAAGACCACAGACGAGTTTCTGAGAACATGAGAAGCAGAGCATGGGCATTGTTCTGCCACAGCACCGCCTGCTGGTTCAGTTCAGCAGCTTTTTGGTTTTTTCAAGAAGTAGCAAAACATTATTTTGCCTTTTTAACCATATGGTTGCGCAGCCTGAGGCAAGAATCAAACATGCACTTTGTTTTTTTTCCTCACATAAATTGTTTGGAAAGATTTAATAAAGTTAGCCGGTTCGTTTGGGTGATTCATGAAATCGGTCTTTTTGTGAAATTTCTAGGTAAATGCTGTTGTTTTGCAACTCATTTATGAAAATTAGGGTGTATACTAGGATTTTAGTATTTTGATTATTTGAGATTTGTGGTTAATTCAGAAACATGTGAAAGAAAGTTGTCTCATAGGTTTTTTATTTTATTTTAAATACTGGTATTTAAGGTTTAATTTATTTTTATTTCAGTTTTACATTTTTTTTTCATAATCATGTTATTAATTTAGTTTTTTTGTGATAGTAAATTATGTCTTTGATTTATCATTATATATTTATTCTCTGATATAGCTATATTATATTACCACTATATTAAATGATGGTTATCTGAACACCAACACCTAAGTGTTTATGTCTATCATAAGCTTTAATTATAATTAAGAGTTAGCCTATAGTTATAGTTTCAAAGTAAATTCATAAATTGTGATTACAGAAACACAAACTCTTTTCAAAAAATGCATATAGCAACCTCATTATTTAGCATATTTATTCTGTAAATATGTGCTACTTTTGTGACTTGCCTTTTCCTCATTCCGGTCTTCCCGTCACTTCTAATGAAACACACACACACGCACACACCTACACACCTGTGTGTTTTCCTGTGTTTCATGAATGGCTGTGCTGTTTCCATGTTTGCTTTCAAAACACACTGGCCGAGGTGGTGTGTGTAACACCTCATCCAGAGGAATAAACACACTTACACACACATATGCTTGACAATAAACAGGACAGGCTGGTGATAGATTTTTTTTATAACACACACACACACACACACGCACACCTTTCATTCATCAGAACATTTGATTGTGTCAGCACATGCTGTCCTGAATAAGTGTTTGTGTGTGTTGGGTGTGAAGTGTTAATGTTTTGCTACATGGGAAGTTGGGAACACCTTGAAATGAATAACAGCAATAGTCTGTGTCATAAACCCTAGTGAGCCGTCTATCTAGACATCATTTTTGGTCATCATGGATGCACGAAAGTACTAAGTAGGCAGCTCACTACTGTAGGTTTTGAGTCACAGCCAGATAATATATGCACACATGCTGTTTAGACGTGTGTTGGCACATGAGGGTAGTGTTAAATCAAAAGGGGCGTGGTTAGGGGCACAGGCTCCTCCCATTTCTGGTCTAGGTGCCCTTCAGACTTTGTTCTTCATTTTCCAGAGAAACAGAGTAGGAGTAATATCTATCTGTGTTGACTCTTTCTATGGTGACTGTGAGAGAGACAGGAAGCGTTTGCTAGTTTTGCGGTTTTTTGTTTTTGTTGGTGAACCTGTTTTTCCCGTGTGGTGGTACTTTAGTTGGGAGGATGGTTCTGGGAATGGCCTCTCCAGTTCTAGGAGCTCCTCTCGGACTCAAACAGGTACGTTTCTGAGATGCAGGTTTATGTGGATTTCCGAGTTCTTTTGGTTCGAATCGATTGACTGAAGGTTTGAGGTTCACTTTTGAATTTGATCAATTGTAACTTTCATGATAATATCTGAGATGTTAATCCAGTTATTTGGCTGCTGTGTATAGTATAAAAGATAAAATGGATATAAAATATCCTTAATATAAAATAGAAAAATATAAACTGAAGAACGTGGGGTTCGCATTCTGTTTTTATTTGTAACTTTTTTTGTATTATTGATTTTTCAAGAAAGTTTGACATGGTGTAAAACTGAAGGGAAAAAAAGGAAAATAAACAGTAGATCAAGGTCAAGAGAAAAATATTTTACTTTAAAAAGGAAAAAATAATAATAAAAATAATAATAAGTTTCAGTTTTCCACGTTGTTATTGCATTTTTTTGTTCCTAGATCTATATAATGCACCAACATACCCAAGAACACCATTATGTCTCCAACTTCGTAGCAATAAAAGTTTTGTAATCGGTGTGTTTGTTTGCAGCAGGCGGAGGTCTCGGACAGTGCGTATCTCGGCTCTGAGAGCGCCTACAGTGAGTGTGAAACCTTCACGGACGAGGACACGACGGCTCTGGTCCATCCAGAACTGCATGAGGATGTGGAAACTGACAGCGGCATTGAAAACACACTCACAGATGGAGACGACCGCAACAGGTAACGCAGCTGTCAAATAACATGCACCAAGAGACTGGGTTCATAAATCACTCAAAATTACCCATAAATGCAGTTGTTATTGTTAAAGGAGTAGTTCACTTTTCAAAAAACTTTTGCTGATAATTTACTCACCCCCATGTCATCCAAGATGTCCATGTCTTTCTTTCTTCAGTCAAAAAGAAATTAAGGTTTTTGGATGAAAACATTCAAGGATTTTTCTCCATATAATGGACTTCAATGGGGTCCAAACGGCTCAAGGTCCAAAAGAGAGTTTCAGTGCAAACTGCAAACTGTTCAAAAGGCTTTAAACGACACCAGACTCACCTAGCTCTGTTCTGTGAAAACCTTAATTTCTTTTCGACTGAAGAAAGAAAGACATGGACATCTTGGATGAAAATAAATCAGCAAATGTTTTTTGAAAAGTGAACTATTCCTTTAAGTAAAACTAAAAAGTAAATAGAAATAAACTGTAAATAAACATATATTATACAATATAATATGGCCTAAGGCCAAATATTGAGTGTATTGTAGTCTTTTAATGCCATTTTAATCACAAATCACTGGTCAGGGAATTAACAAGATTTGCTTTTTACAGGAAGAGTCAGCGTTGTTCCTCTCAATGTTAATGGCTTCTACATAAACTACAATAGTATATAAATAGTACTAAAATCACTCTGCATAAACAACATCATAACTTCATGCATAATGGTGACTGTAAACCATGACGGTTTAGTAGCCTTGAATTTATCCGCAATAATCTTAGAAAATAAAACAACTTCCTGATACAGTGTATCCACTCAGGACATGCCGTTCTCTATAAAAACACATTATGGTGTTTAGCTTTTTGTAATCTTAAGACGCAAATTTTTAAATTTTAGTGTTAAGCAAAGGTGACTGGTTGTAACGCCAAACACGATCACAACTAAATAGTTGCATTGCATTTGTCCCAGGTTTTGTGAAGTGACCAAACTCTCATGCTTTCAGCATCAATCTCACGCTCTCACGCAAGAAATGTCACGCCAAAATCCATTTTTCTCCCCTCTCAATCCGTTAATTTTCTGTTGATGGCTAGACCACAGCGTATTAATGACAGGAGAGGAGCTGTAACATCTGCCCACAACCTTGCTCTCAAAGTATTCTCTGATCGTTGATTCGCTGAAAACCTTGCACCTGATAGGTCAGATGCGTGTGAAAAGTTTAGAGAGAGTTCAGAGCACAGGTTCGGAGTCGGAGCCCACTGATGCACGTTTGGATGATAGTCAAGGCAAGCAGATTATAAAATGGTGTGTAGGGCTGTCAAATGATCAATCGCGATTAATCGCATCCAAAATAAAAGTTTGTGTTTGCATAATATATGCGGGTGCACTGTTTATAATTATTTTGTGTATATAAATACTCACACATGCATATTATGTAAACACAAACTTTTATTTTGGATGCGATTAATCGCGATTAATACATCATCAAACGATTAATCGCGAGTAATCGCATCCAAAATAAAAAGTTTGTGTTTACATAATATGTGTGTGTATTTTTATATATATATATATATATATATATATATATATATATATATATATACAAAATAATTATACACAGTGCACCCACATATATTATGCAAACACAAACTTTTATTTTGGATGCGATTAATCGCGATTAATCGTTTGACAGTCCTAATGGTGTGACATAGCCTTGCCTTATCAGTCTGTGTGCCGAGAGTACAGACGTCAACTACAGTTGCAGACGTCGTCTGACGTGCATTATGTGGGCTTACTAATAGAGTGCCGAAGTTACGACGTCACTCTGTAGGCCAAAACGCGGAAGTGAGTTAGCATTTTAGCACTACGGTTCCCTCGATCTAAAGTCTATGGGATTTTTGAATGGGTTTTTGCTAAATCGCCTGAAATAAGGTCTGTGGTGAACAAAGCCTCTAAATATTTTCACGTTTTGATCTATGACAGTTATAACCTGCTTGTGTTTTTTTAAACTTTATTGTGTCTGATTTGTGTTTTTTAAAATCTTTATATAGGCTTCAAAATGTATAAATTTTGGATTAACTTGTAAAGATTATCTTGCTAGAGAAAACGTGTAAGGGTCACAAGCCTTTGTTAAACACAGATCTTATTTTTTGCGATTTTCCAAAAGTCTGTGGGGAAAACGCATTGCTTTTCGACCGAGGGAACCCATGCGCCGCTAGCTTCCGAGTCGTCCTACAAAGTGACGTCATCACTTCGGCACTCTATTGCTCAATAAAAATAAGCAAAATTATGTTTGGCGAGCGGCATTTTCAAATCCCCCAAATTATCAACGGTTGTCCAGATTGTGTTGAGCCTGCCACACTCAAAAGCGGACACTGAGCGAACCTCTTCAGTTATTGGCCTAAACAAGACAGACTGTCACTTGATGGCACACTGTGATGGGAAGTTCGGATCATTTTACTAACTCGCTTGTTCAATCTTTTTTCAAGTCATTTCAGTCATTTAAAGGGCTTTAAATGTTACAAATTCCCCAAACACATCCACCTATGTAGTCTTTGCATTATTATGATTTCTTAATTCAGTTTGAGAGTCAAAAATAATTTACAGGGAACATAATCACTTTCCCTTCCGAGTCTTTCGTTCATTTGTCACGTGACCGACGCATGAACAGAGGTCTTGCAGAGGCAGTGATCAGGCCAAACTGTGGCGTATATAACAGGCCTAATTTGTGAAACTTGTGTGTTGTGGTGTTCTGGGAAGGTGGAGTAACTATTCTTATTGTTTAGATTTTGCTATTTTAAATGTTCTATCTTCTTTTTTATAGTGCAATCATTAAATTATTATTATCTGCATAAATCAGGGTTTATACTAAGTAAACAAGCACTGACATTTTTAAAATCAGGGTTAGGGTTACCGCACACTGACATTTTACACTCTCACTCCAGCCAAACTCCCAAAGTTGGCCCGTTTATTTGTGTTTATGCAAGAATCTGCTGACTAGAGTTTGTTTCCCCCGAGACCCGTTAACTTCAGGTCAGCTGACCGAGGTGTTCCTGTTTCCCGTGTTATCGGTGTCAGTCTTTATTTTCCTGTTTCCCAGTTGGAGGAAGTGTGGAGTTTGCTCTTTCTGCCTTCCTGCTGGTCAAAGTTGATCCATCTTTCACTCTCTAGGGTCTGTTTCTCTCTCGCTCTCTCTCTTGCTTCTGTCATTGTAAAATAGCCTGGCTCTCAGCCCTCGTGTGTTTCTCTTGATTTAGCGTTCCTGTCGTGTCAGGGTCACGCCGTCTCGCCAGCGCTGACTCTTCCGAAACTCACGTACAGTGGAAAAATGCATCATCTAATTTGCAAATGTTGTCTCAGATGTCAAAACTTTGCATTTGGGGTTTATTCAGATCATTAAGATTAGCCTTGGTTAACCAAGTTTTGTTTTGTTGCGTTATTAATAAGTCCTGAGTGACGTGTTTCCGTGTTTAATGTGTTTGGCGACGTCAGTTCTTGCATATGGAGATTAAACTGATTAAACAGATGCTTGTTCTTATAGAGCATGCTAGCACACACACTGGGTCACCGTTACTGAGCTCTAAATCTGATTAGACGCACACACACACCGCCACACGGCCGTATGATTTAAGTATATGTAGTTTTGCTTACACAACAGATTTTGGCTGTTAATTCTGATTCACCGGGTCACAAACGTCTGGCAGGAATGATCTCTACAGGCGAAACTACAGTTTAATATCGATTGTGGGAGTTTAGTTTGCTCTGACACGCTGTGTGCCCAGTTGCTCAGAGTCGCCAAAGAAAGACCGAATCGCTTTAAGATGCGGTCGCCGTCTTCACGCGTGCTTTGTGTGACCAACCGCAATGTTTCAGTGAAGCGAGGGTAAGCCTTTCAGGGATTCATTGTAGGACATAAAGCTAATGTAGAAAACATTATAATTTTCTTGTTAATTTGACCTTTTTTATTGTGTGAGAGTGTGTGTATATCCTTCATTTATCTCATTTCTTAAAATTGTCTAAAGTTTGGGGTCAGAAAGATTTTTTTATTCAGAAAGGCTGTGTATTTAAATAACTATTTAGTTTTTTCAAATATAATTTATTCCTGTGATCAAAGCTGAATTTTTAGCATCATTACTCCAGTCTTCAGTGTCACATGATCATTCAGAAATCATTTGAAAATGATGATTTGCTGCTCAAGAAACATTTATTATTATTATCAATGTTGAAAATTTTGTTTTTTCAGGATTCTTTGATGAATGCAAAGTTTAAAAGTACAGTGTTTATTTGAAATAGAAATATTTTGTGACATTATAAATGTCTTTACTGTCTCTTTTAATCAAGTTAATGCCTCCTTATTAATAAAAGTGTTCATTTCTTTTTTTCTTTTTTTTAATCTTTTTGAGCCTAGACAGTGCGGTCACTGAGTTCACCAATCAAACGCATGCACTGGGCTGTCTCTCAAGAAACCTGTGCTGTTTTTGTGTGAATTGTTTAATGTTTTATTATGTTCTTTCATTTAATCTAACTGTAATTCTTCAGACGTTTTTACAGTTGCCAAGAGATTAAAGTGAATTATCAGATTATCATCCTAAAGACAAACTGTTCAAATTCCGTCTCGCACACAAAAACACTAAGAAGAAGCTGTCTGAACAAACAAGAAGACATTGAACAAACAGTCAAAAGATATTAAAGACATTATAAATATGATGTGAAGAATGTTTTATGAAGAAAGTATGTCAAGTATTACTTAAAATTAAGATCATACTGATGAGTACCAAAGCACAAAAAAATTGAGCAGCATAAAACCTGAAATTCAGCTTTGATCACAGAAATAAATTACATTTTAAAATATATTAAAATCAAAACCTGTTTTTATAAATTGTAATAATATTTCACTGTATTTCTGATCAAATGAATTCAGCCTTGTCCATTGAAACAATTAAAAATTCTTAACGACCCCAAACTTTTGATCGGTAGTTTATATCTATATGTTTATTTATGCTAAATTAATGTTTTATTCACATGTCCAGGCAGAATTAAACATTAAACATCCTTATTAAAACTAAAATATTAGCCTGGTGTTTTTCACAGTGTTTAATTAAATATGCACATATAACTTTATTTTCCATGTGCTTCTGTGATAGGTTCACACTGGGCTCTGACTTGAATGGTCACACCGTGGTGGCTGTGATTGGAGGAGAGGAGGAGCACTTTGAGGATTTCGGTGAGAGCAACAACGCCTCAGACCTGCTGCTGGCCAATCAGGAAGAGGGAAGGGTGGGGCCAGATGGGGAGGGAGATGAAGAGCCCCTCCCACACTCAGAAAGCCCACTGCCCCACCCACTAATGCTCCTGTCACCCAGGTAACACAAACAAACAAACATTCTAGATTATTTAAAGCATAAGTTTCACATACTTAAAGGAGAACTCCGGCGAACAATGATCCTTTGGTCTAATAAAACATCGGTACATAGTCAACCGTTCTCTGAGATTTGTTTTCATGATAATCGAATGTAAAGAGTTTTATCTCTAAAAACTGTTTAGCGTATAATGCTAGTAATGGGGGCATTGACTAAGTAAAAAGAAATCGCTAGTTTATACCACCAAAAAGGCTCAAAATAGCCCCACACTAACACAGTAACATAATGAGGGTCCATACATGCAAAACGAAGCATTGAGAACTTTGTAAGTGTACAGACCGTTTAATAAGAAGATACTTTATGAAGACAGTCCACTTCGCGTATACAGACAGGAGCCATCTTAAAAAATAGTCTCGATAAGTCAAACCACGAACGTCGTGCTGAGTGATCTGAACTGTATGAAGTTCAGCGAACTTCTGAACTGTATGAACGGCGTTCGGGGATCGACTTATCGAGACTATTTTTTAAGATGGCTCCTGTGAAGTGAACTGTCTTCATAAAGTATCTTCGGTCTGTACACTTACACAGTTCTCAATGCTTCGTTTTGCATGTATGGATGGACCCTCATTATGTTTCTGTGTTAGTGTGGGGCTATTTTGAGCCTTGTTAGTGGTATAAACTAGCGATTTCTTTTTACTTAGTCAATGCCCCCATTACTAGCATTATACGCTAAACTGTTTTTAGAGATAAAACTCTTTACATTCGATTATCAAGAAAACAAAACTCAGAGAACGATTGACTAGGTACCGATGTTTTATTAGACCAAAGGTTCATTGTTCGCCGGAGTTCTCCTTTAAGAATTGTAGAGTTTCTACACACAGACGGACGTATCCTGAGGTAAACTTGTCGAGTACAAACACAGGTACTCTAGTGTTTATCTGGGCTTTACTGAATGAGCGCCTTCAGACACAAATAGAAATACACTCTATTTCTAGTTTCCACTCGGTGAGTCAGCGGCACATTGTGTAAGCCGAAAGTCGTGTGCATAATGAGACCTTGTAGAGCGACATCCTGACCACAGACGACATAAAGTGTGTGTGTGTGTGTCTTGAGATGCTATGAGGTATGCAGTAAATGGCATGATTTTGTGCTGACTGATTCATTTTTTCCCTAGTGAGCTATTATTATCACGGGGTAAAGGTCGAGTTACTGAGGTTATTGTTTTACTGCAGTGCTAGTGTTGTCAGGCGTATGAGGTCAAGCACACACACACTCATACACTAGAGAAAAGAGCATGGAAACACGACACACTTTCAAACCTGTTGAGATAACACACACCGCTCCTGCACTTCACCGGCTCAACTGAATGTTCCCGTTTTCTCCCTTCCTCGTTTTTAACACACACACACACACTGCTCATTTCTCCCATCATATCTTCTCGTCTAAATTCCTCTACTTATTTATCCCAACACATCTTCTCCTCTCCTCTACTCGTTTCTCCTGTCAATATTTTTTCTCTTTCCCGCTCTTTTTTCCCCACACATCTCCTCTTTTCCTCCTGTCCTGTTTATTTCTCATCATTTCACCTTTCCTCTGTTCATGTCATCATGTGACTTCATTTCTCCTCTGCTCTACCCATTTCTCCCCCACTCCACTTTATTTTGCATCTCTTCTGCTCATTTTTTCCCGTTGTTTCTCCTCCTGTCCTCTGGTCTCCTCAGCCCCAGCTCTTTTCCTGCTAGTTTCCAGAGTTTCCTTCAGTCGGAGTCGCTGGAGTTTTTCTGCACTCACTGTCATAAGCAGATCAGTCGTCTGGAGGATCTGTCCACGCGACTGCAGTTGCTTGAGATGAATAGGTAACGCGCTCACAGCGTGTGCATGCCTCCCGTGCGTGTGTTGAAATTGACCACTGCACACACACACACTCACTTTCTGCATGTGTGTGCTTCATTAAAACGCAGACATCTGTACAGTGTCGCTTTACTCTTGTTGGTTTTGATTTCAAAGCTCAGTGTTTATACATTCTGTGGTGAACATACATGTTTTGCTGTGGTGTGTGTATTTGATGCATGCACAATAGTCTAACTGTGAGGTAAATATACACTACCGGTCAAAATGGTAAGATTTTTTATGTTTTTAAAAGAAGTCTCTTCTGCTCACCAATGCTGCAATTATTTGATAAAAAACCAACAAACAAAAAAAACAGTAATATTGTGAAATATTATTACAATTTAAAACAGCGGTTTTCTATGTGAATATATTGTGAAGTGTATATTATTCCTGTGATCAAAGCTGAATTTACAGCATCATTACTCCACTCTTCAGTGTCACATGATCCTACAGAAATTATTATGATATGATGCTCAAGAAACATAAACATTTATGATTATTATCCATGTTGAAAACAGTTTTTTACTGTTTTCTCTGATGAATAGAAAGTTCAAAAGAACAGAATTGATCTGAAATGGAAAAGCTTTTGTAACATTAATCACTACCATTCAAAAGTTTGGGGTCAGTAAGAATTTATTTTTTATTTTTGGGGGAAAGAAATGAGAAAATACTTTTATTCATCAAGGATGAGCTAAATTGATCAAAAGTTACAGTAAAGACATTTATAATGTTAGAAAAGATTATATTTTAAATAAATGCTGTTCTTTTGAACTTTCTATTCATCATAGAATGTTGGGGGGAAAATGGTACACGACTGTTTTCAACATTGAAAATAATAATTTGTTTTTTTGAGCATAAAATCAGCATATTAGAACCATTTCTGAAGGATCATGTGACACTGAAAACTGATGTGTAATCAGCAACAGTAATGATGCTGTAAATTCAGCTTTCGTCATAGGAATAAATTACACTTCACTATATATTCACATAGAAAACCGCTGTTTTAAATTGTAATAATATTTCACAATATTACTGTTTTTTTTTGTTGTTGTATTTTTTATCAAATAATTGCATCCTTGGTGAGCAGAAGAGACTTCTTTTAAAAATAGAAAAAATCTTACCGTTCTAAAACTTTTGACCGGTAGTGTATACTGTAGTCTAGATAATACAAATGCAAGTCAAAGAGCGTTGATGGCTGTATTGTAAGAACTCTTAGAGACGTGTCTGATTAAATATTGAATGTTGACTTGTCTTGCATGGGTCTGTTTTTTTCCAAAACCAAAGGAAATAAGCCTTTTCCTAAATTAGGAAACATAACTTCACCCACTTTAACGAGAGTCCAGTTTATGTTAACGTATGAATACGGTGTTTTGTTCATGGAAAACCGTGGATTGTCCAATATGGAACAACTCTGTTCAAAGCAGTTTCTCTTGCGCAACAGGAACAGAATCTCCTTTCACGCATCCATGTTACACCTCCATTAAAACAGTGTGTTTATTTCCGTGTACCACTGAAAGAAGAGCATTGATTCAGCCTTCAACCTCCAGAAAGAGCTGACGGCCCAAACTTCAGCACTTCTCTCTGTGTTTTTGACCTGTGGTTCACAGGTCATCAATGGAAAGAGAGTTTTTTCCTCTTTCCCGCTCTCTTCCTGACTCATTTCCTGTTTGTTCTCTCTTTTATAGTTCCAGTAAAAGGATGTCCAGTAAGAAAGCAGCAAGGTGAGATCCTCCCTCTAAATGCACCAGACATCAGTTTTAAGGACAAAATGAAATTGAAAACTCTCTGATCAGTCATTTTGGATGCTGGTTTTCCCAGCATTCAACTTGTGGATTAACCAACAAAACAGTATTGGTCAATCAGCATCATGCTAGTCGACTATGTCTAAGTTTGCTGATTCACCAACTAGAAAAAAAACCAGGCTGGACATTTAGCGTGTTGCACAAATGTTAAACAGTTTTTGTGTTTTTCAGACACTTGCAGCAGTCCAGCAATCTGGATGTCATGGGAGATCTGACTCCAGACATTTTGGACCTTGCGGATCGTGACATCACAGACAAGGTTCGGAAACTAATATGAATGTTTTGCATCAAACTTGCATTCAATTTGTGTTACACTGTGGACCCTGGTTCAGATGGTGCTTCTTCTGGTTTTGTGGCTTTAGTTTGCGCTGTACATTAGTTTAGTCATCAAATGCTAACCTTGCATAGAAAAAGTAAACAAAAATGTAAAAGTGTCCCTATATTCCATTTTAAAGGTTCCTAGTTTTGTTTTGTAGCCTCCTACAATAGTTTGACATGCATCCAAGGTCAAAAACACTTTAATTTTCTCATAATATACATTGCAGCATCAGCTCTTCTCTCACAGTGTCTGAAACGGGTTGATAACGGATTCAGTCTCTATAAACCGAGAACTTACTCTGCTCTGATTGGTCAGATGGCCAATTCTGTTGTGATTCGTCTACAGCCAATGAAAACCATTACGCAAATTTGTTACAAACCTATGTAGGTTCATGCAGGAAGTGGTTTCAGTCTGTTCAGTATCGGTTCTTCCTTTTGGGAGACAATAAGTCACATTTTACAAACACAAGCAGCTATATTACACACTACATGAAAGGTAATATCTGAAAAAGCATAATAGAAGCACTTTGATACATGCTAATATATTACCATGAAAAAATTTGCAAAGTTAAAGGAGTAGTTCACTTTTAAAAAAAAACTTTTGCTGATAATTTACTCACCCCCATGTCATCCAAGATGTACATGTCATTCTTTCTTCGGTCGAACAGAAATTAAGGTTTTTGATGAAAACATTCCAGGATTTTTTCTCCATATAATGGACTTCAATGGGAACCAAACGGCTCAAGGTTCAAAAGACAGTTTCAGTGCAGCTTCAAAGGGCTTTAAACGATTCCAGACGATGAATAAGGGTCTTATCAAGTGAAACGATCGCTCATTTAAAAAATAAATAAAAAAGTTTAAGTTTTATAAGCACAAATGCTCTGTTCTGTGATGAGCGTTCGTGACTCTCCTGTTCAAACTCGTTCATCAAAATGAACTAATCTTTTTTCGAGTTATGACTCGAAGGGTCCTTGATAAGACCCTTATTCATCGTCTGGTGTCGTTTAAAGCCCTTTGAAGCTGCACTGAAACTCTCATTTGGACCTTGAACCGTTTGGTTCCCATTGAAGTCCATTATATGAAAAAATTCTGGAATGTTTTCATCAAAAACCTTAATTTCTTTTCGACTGAAGAAAGAAAGACATGGACGTCTTGGATGACATGGGGGTGAGTAAATTATCAGCAAAAGTTTTTTTTAAAGTGAACTACTCCTTTAACATGATTCCATAGATGGAATAGTAAAACAGATAGTTTTGTAAATGCGTGAACAACAGCATGAGGAACAAACACTGTTTGTCCTGCAGGTGCTGCTGTTGGAGAAGCGTGTGTGTGAGCTGGAGAAGGACTCGTCGGAGAGTGAAGAGCAGCATGCACGCTTGCGGCAGGAGAATCTCACTCTCGTCCACCGTGCGAACGCTCTGGAGGAACAGCTGAAGGAGCAGGAGATGCGTGCAGAGGAGACTTTACTCACGTACACCCGTAAACACAGAGATGCACTGAACAAACTCCAGCGAGACCGAGACGTGGAGATCGAGAACCTCCAGGCCAGGTGCGTGCGGACCGAATGGATCATTTATGATTAATAGATTTTTAAGAAGAAGGGGGAAAAACAGGTTGGAAGAGTATGAGGGTGAGCAAATTTTTAATTTTGATTAGGGCTGTGCAAAAATTAATTGCGATTAATCGCATCCAAAATAAAAGTCTGTGTTTACATAATATATTTGTGTGTGCTGTATATAATTATTATGTATATATAAATACCTATGCATGCATGTATATATTTAAGAATTATTTGCGCTTAAATTCTGTATATATATATATATAAATGCATAATCTATATTATATAAATATAAATATTTTATATATGAATAACACATTTTCTTAAATATATACATGCATGTGTGTGTATTTATATATACAAAATAATTATATACAGCACACACAAATATATTATGTAAACACAGACTTTTATTTTGGATGCGATTAATCGCAATTAACTTTTGCACAGCCCTAATTTTTATTTAACCTTTATTTAACCAGGTAGGCACACGCTTATTATCATTAAAAGCAGCGAGACACATAAAGTTACACATAAAGGACAGGACAGTGTAATACTGGTTACAACAGTTTTTCAGACAAAGTGCAAATGGAAACTTGTGGACTCGATCTTGAAGTCCTGACAGGCCGGAGCTTTTGCAACCTCCACAAACACAATAATTTACCATGACGATTATAAATTAAAATACAAAAACTACTGAAATCACACTGACTGGCGGCCGCTCTCACTGAATACCAGCCTACTCTGCACGAGCCGAGGCTGAGGCTCCCTGATATGACGTAAAATGACGCGATGTTGAAAAAAAAAAGCAGTTTTAGCTGGACAAATTGCAAACATTCTGTTAGAAGAACTAAGATTTTACATCCTACATCTCCCTCTCTCTGTAATTTCTTATGTATATATTATTATTGTTATTATATATATATTTTTTTATATATATATATATTTTATATTTAAATATATATATTTTTTTCTTATATGTGGAGAGTTTTCATGGCATCTGTTTGTATATAGTTCAGTGAGCCTTGATTTGTATCTGCTATGTTAACTTAAAATAAAAAAATATTGATCACAAAAAAAATAAAGCAGTTTTTACGAGCAGCCCAAGAAACGCTCACTTTATCTACTAAATTAGTGCCCTTATGCTGTTTTATATCCTGCATTAACTTTTCATATGGTAATTTCATACCCTTACATAAGGTTATCTGTTAATTTAGATTTTTTTTTACCTGCAATATGCTCTTTAAGGATTTTTGGAGTTCATTCCAGTCATTTGCAGAAGAAAACTGAAAAGAAAGACGGCCAAAAGAAGTGCGGACATTGGTGGTAGTTAATGACATGAACCTACTTGATCGCAGATTACGTGAACTCCTGAGTCAAGTCACAGCGCTTTTAACAACATAGATTTCAAAGCAGCTTTACAGTGAACATAGGAAATTAAAGTAATGGAGATTGCTTTGGCTTTACAGTAGCTCTACAATAAAGTTATTGTCCAGCTAAAGTTTGTTTTTGATTGATTAATTTCCGTTGCAAAGATCATTATTTTCATTAGCTTACACGACACCGTTTTAACTGAAAACAGAAAACTTCTTTCTGTTCATTTGCACGACACAACAGTGTTTGTCAGGTAGCTTTTATTCAGTTTCAGCAGAGAAATATGAAGCCATTCTGATGTGTGTGGGTAAGATCTGTCTGCCATCTAGTGGAGAACAGCAGAAGAGCTCTGAGATTACTTGGCTCAGCGTTTAATACAATCCGGCGGTGTTACCAGAGACTTTTGTTTTCTCACACCCATTATTGTTTTCATTGTGCTCTCTGCCCAAAAAGAAAACATCACGGTGCATTTTTGTCTGTGTGTGTTCAGGTTGCATCAGTTGGATGAAGAGAACAGTGAGCTGAGGTCATGTGTTCCCTGTCTGAGAGCCAACATCGAGAGACTGGAGGAGGTACCCGACACACACACACAGTCTAACACACACTTTTTATCACTTCCTCAAAGACAAGTGAATTAACAATAGTTATTGGCCATGAAACCAATCAAATTTGTGTTTTACATCATTTTTGAATCAATTTGATGCAAGGAATCATCGAAAAGCTTTTAATTTTTTTTTAATTCAGGAAAAGAGGAAACTTCAGGATGAGGTGGAAGACGTCACAGATCGATTGAATGAAGAAATCGAATCTCGCAGGAAAATGTCAGACAAAATGAGCCATGAACGTCATACGAACCAGAAAGAGAAGGAGTGCACTCAGGGGGTGAGAGGTCTTCTGTTTGTCTTCATAGGTGGAGTCGTGTGTGTGTTGGTCTCTGTTAATGACTTCTCTGCGTGTGTAGTTGATCGAGGACTTGAGAAAGCAGCTGGAACTCCTGCAGCTGTTTAAGTTGGAGACTGAAGCGAGAAGAGGCAGATCAGCCAGCTCCGGCCTACAGGAATACAACACTCACATGAAAGAGAACGAACTGGAGCAGGAGATACGCAGACTCAAACAGGTAAAAACACACTCAAACGGGTAAACACACTATCAAACTGGTAAATTAAGACTTGAACAGGTAATGAAAAAACGATTCAAATGAGTAAAAGCACACTCAAATGGGTAAAAACAGACTCAAACAGGTAAAAACTCTCTCAAACTGGTAAAATCACCCTCAAACTGGTAAATACAGACTTAAACATGTAAAAACACTCTCAAACTGGTAAAAACACCCTCAAACTGGTAAATACAGACTTAAACAGGTAAAAACATTCTCAAACTGGTAAAAACACTCTCAAACTGGTAAATACAGACTTAAACAGGTAAAAACATTCTCAAACTGGTAAAAACACTCTCAAACAGGTAAAAACACTCTCAAACTGGTAAATACAGACTTAAACAGGTAAAAACACTCAAACTGGTAAAAACACTCAAACTGGTAAATACAGACTTAAACGGGTGAAAACTCTGAAACAGGTAAATAGACTTAAACAGGTAAAAACTCAAACTGGTAAATGCAGACTCAAACTGGTAAATACAGACTTAAACAGGTAAAAACTCTCACTGGTAAATAGACTTAAATGGGTAAATACAGACTTAAACGGGTAAAACCACTCTTAAACTGGTAAATACAGACTTAAACAGGTAAAAAAAACGCTCAAACTGGTAAATACAGACTTAAACAGGTAAAAACTCTCAAACTGTTAAATGCAGACTCAAACTGGTAAATACAGACTTAAACAGGTAAAAACTCTCAAACTGTTAAATGCAGACTCAAACTGGTAAATACAGACTTAAACAGGTAAAAACTATCACTGGTAAATAGACTTAAATGGGTAAATAAATACAGACTTAAACGGGTAAAAAACACTCTCAAACTGGTAAATACAGACTTAAACGGGTAAAAAACACTCTCAAACTGGTAAATACAGACTTAAACAGGTAAAAACACTCTCAAACTGGTAAATACAGACTTAAACTGGTAAAAACACTCTCAAACTGGTAAATACAGACTTAAACAGGTAAAAACATTCTCAAACTGGTAAAAACACTCTCAAACAGGTAAAAACACTCTCAAACTGGTAAATACAGACTTAAACAGGTAAAAACACTCAAACTGGTAAAAACACTCAAACTGGTAAATACAGACTTAAACGGGTGAAAACTCTGAAACAGGTAAATAGACTTAAACAGGTAAAAACTCAAACTGGTAAATGCAGACTCAAACTGGTAAATACAGACTTAAACAGGTAAAAACTCTCACTGGTAAATAGACTTAAATGGGTAAATACAGACTTAAACGGGTAAAACCACTCTTAAACTGGTAAATACAGACTTAAACAGGTAAAAAAAAACGCTCAAACTGGTAAATACAGACTTAAACAGGTAAAAACTCTCAAACTGTTAAATGCAGACTCAAACTGGTAAATACAGACTTAAACAGGTAAAAACTCTCAAACTGTTAAATGCAGACTCAAACTGGTAAATACAGACTTAAACAGGTAAAAACTATCACTGGTAAATAGACTTAAATGGGTAAATAAATACAGACTTAAACGGGTAAAAAACACTCTCAAACTGGTAAATACAGACTTAAACAAGTAAAAAAAACTCTCAAACTGGTAAATACAGACTTAAACAGGTAAAAACACTCTCAAACTGGTAAATACAGACTTAAACGGGTAAAACCACTCTCAAACTGGTAAATACAGACTTAAATGGGTAAAACCACTCTCAAACTGGTAAATACAGACTTAAACAAGTAAAAAAAACTCTCAAACTGGTAAATACAGACTTAAACGGGTAAAAACTCTCAAACTGGTAAATACAGACTCAAACAGGTAAAAACACTCTCAAACTGGTAAATACAGACTTAAGCAGGTAATGAGAAACTGATTCAAACTAGGAGAAACACTTTTAAAAACAGTAAATACAGGCTCAAACAGGTTATGAAAGAAAGATTCAAACTGGTAAAGACAGACTCAAAAAGGTTCAAACTAGTAAAAACAGACTCAACCTGGCTAGAACAGGCTTAAACCAGTAAAACACACACACATAAACAGGTCAAAACTCAAAAAGATAAAGACAGACTCAAACACAGATTCAAATTGGTAAAAAAAAACAACAACAAAAGAACCAGGTAGATACTAACAGGTGAAAACTGACTTTAAGTCTGGCTCAAACTGGTCACCGCAGACTTAAAAAAACGGTAAACAGACTCAAGACTTGGGTAAAAACAGACTGAAATACAGACACATACAGGTAAAAACAAACTCAAACGGGTCAACACTTGACTCAGGCTGAAAACACAGACCCAATAGACTCATACAAGTAAAGACAAACTCAAACAGATTAACTTAAACACACACTCCCAGTAGTCAACAGACTAGATCCAAGACTGGTAAACACAGACTCAAACTGGTAGACAAACTCAAATTATTCAACAGTCTAAAAAAGGAAAAGACTGAACCAAGACTGGTTTCAAACACGGGTTTGGTTGTGTGTGTGTGCAGGATAACCGCAGTCTGAAGGAGCAGAACGACGAGCTGAACGGACAGATCATTAATCTGAGCATCCAGGGAGCAAAGAGCCTTTTTACCGAGTCTCTCTCCGAGTCGCTCGCCGCCGAGATCAACAACGTCTCCCGCTCTGAGGTCGGTATCACACACCATCATGCTCATCTCTGCTTTAAATGTGAACCCTGTGTGATATTTAATGTGTGTGTGTGTGCAGCTGATGGAGGCCATCCACAAGCAGGAGGAGATCAACTTCCGTCTGCAGGACTACATCGACCGCATCATCGTCGCCATCATGGAGTCCAATCCTTCCATCCTGGAGGTCAAATAATCGCCATGACGACAACCTTTCCTGATTTATGAACTGACACAGGCGTACTGAATGAGTCTGGAGCGGAAGTGGAGAATACAATCACTATGTTGATCAAATGATTTAATAATCCATAACACTGTGTGTGTGTGAGTGTGTGAGATTGGCCCTGTCTTCTGGTTCCTGTGACTTCCCAGAGTTTTGGGAATGAGGCGCCCGTTCCCTCTCTCTGTATATGTATGTTTATGATTCATAAAATGAATTTCAGTGTAAGAAACCAGAGCACTCACACCGTTAGCCTATGTGAGGGACATTTGCTGACCTGAGGGTTGAGTGTGTGCGAACAATTTAACTCGTGAACGAGTTTTTGCTGAATGTTAGTTAACTAATGTTTTTTTTCCCCTTCAAATTCTTATTTATTACGATTATGATGCGGAACGCAAAGGATCAAGCGAGACCGATCCCCACCAAGGGAGTTTGCAGTGTTGCATTGTGGGTATGGTAATTGGTCCTGCGCGATTTCTCGCTGAGGATATTCGTTTGCCGCCTCCTTTCCTGGATTATTTCCAAAAAAACTTTGATTTTTTGTTGAAAAGACTCTTTCAAAACACACTGGAAATGTTCATTGCACTCTGATTTATTTTATTATTAAGAGAAGTATTGTTTGCTATTTAAGAAAACCCTTGTGACGCTGTTTTATCAGTGTTGGCGGGAAAAAAAGAAGCGAACACTGAAGCACTTGAGGGAAATCGAGCCGTTGACGGATACGAAAACCTTTAACGCGGGAAAAACGTTTGCTTCATTTCTGCATCTTAAAACACTATATCTGATGATTTTGGATGTAAATATCAATCTAGAACGTTTGTATCTTTCGTTCTTGGAATCCTATTTTTATGGCAAGCAGGAAATGAGATTCCGTTTCATTTTGTCTTCCACTTGATTGCTTCTTTTCGTCTGTTCCGGCGCTTTCCTCTCTGGGACGAGCATGTTTGATTTCCACTTCAAACCTTTTCGGAGACTTAATCGCCCTCCTTTCCTCTTTTTGGATTGTGGAAAAGCACGCTGCAGTTTATTCTGTTTTTCTTCTATCTCCGACGACTGACATATTTCGCTTTTGTTTGCGGAAACTCGTCCGATGAGTTCTTCACACACGACGACGCTGGAGAACATTTGAGGACGATTCTGCCTCTCCTGCTGTTTTCGAAGCTCGAGCTACTGTATCTGGACATTAAAGCGCGGGAACCTCGCTTCTGTGAACTTTGGGTGCGTGTGCTTTTGCTGTTTCGGCAGAGCTGATGTTAAACAGCTGTTGTATATGATTTAAGATATGTCCAAAGACAACATTTCACACCTTAGGAGTTCTGCTTGCCACTTAGACTTTAAAAGACTAATAATAATTATAAATAGTTGTTAATACAAAAGAAAAATATGACTGGAGGACTCTTATAATGAAGGATACAATTGTAAAAATGTTTACTGTAATTGTTGAGGTTACTGTATAAATGAGAGATATCAGTATTGTCTTCTTTTGAATGTTTTGCTTTCTTTTGAAGATGCCCCTCTAAGATGTATCTTTTACTGTACGGGGTCTTTCAAATTATTGTATATGAAGGTTAAAAGAAAAGTGAGAAAATTAGTCACCAATAAATTAAGTGCAAATCATTTCTTTGTGCCTGTTTTGGTCATTTTTAAATGCTTCAGTTGTGTGAGCCTATACTATGCGCATGTATTTTTGTATATTTATAAAAAGTTGCTTACTTTCGTAAAAATCCCATAAAATTCTGTTTTATTCATATTATATCATATATGAATGCCGATGGCCATCAAAAGTTTCCTTACACCTTGCAGAATCTATCAAATGTTAATTATTTTAACAATGTAGAGGGGTCATAAAAACAGGCTACGTGTCATTTTTAAGTATTACTGTCCTGAATAAGATATTTTACATAAAAGATGTTCACATTTAGACCACAAGACATCTTTTAAACTATCACAGTACTAAATAAAAAAAAAACATGCAGTTTTTATGATTCCTCTTATTTAGTAGAAATGAAAAAGGGATTATTCAAAAGTGCTATTCAGTTTTTGGGAGATCTAATATGTTTTAATAGGGATTGATTAACTTATTGTTAATAAAATTTGCAAATATAATAGCTACAATTACTATTTTATTTATTTAGCACATTTAAAACAAACAGCAGTTGAAGGACGTGCTTTCCTGCAAATAAGTTAAACATAAGTTAAACAATATAATATAACATCAACGATTTTGTTTTGTTTTGTTTTTGTGAACAATGAATTGGCACGCAACATTTATGTTAAAAATATTTATAGTCGTTTTAAGAAGGTTTTAAGAAGGTTAACATGCCCTGTTGCACCATCTAGTGAACTATAATGGAATAAATGGTTTCCGATAGGAACCTTTGTTCTGGCTATCTGCATCTGCACGGACACGTATTAGAGCGCAATCACATGGGTTTGTCACTTGTCAACACGACCGATGCTGCGAGTTAAATGGAGTTATTTCATATTTTGCTATATCTGAATGGTTTTTAACCGTCAACAAACTGAAACCAGGAGGCGCTGTAACTATATAATTTATATTACATTTTGCTATTCATAAAGGGTGAATTTGGTTATTCTATGTGAGGTTTGTAGTTCTTCAGCTCTGATTCTTAAGTTAATGTAAATCAATGGTTTCATTTTATTTGTTAATTTAAATGATAATTTGACATAGAGGTTAGAATGAACAGGATATGAGTCCATCTGACAAATGCACACAGTGACATTTTGTACATATTATGTCGTCAAAGTGATGTTGCATTAAACTGAACCTCGGTTCCGTGACGTTATGGGGTCCGAGGTGCGAATGCAGGCGTGCTCGTGTTTGAGGACTCTCTCCAGCTCACGAGACTCCGGGGAGATCGTGCACGCGCTGCGGACACTCACGCACTACCTTGAGGACGACGAGTTCACGCGCCTACATTACACTCGTACGCTTCAGGTGCTGGTAAGCGCGCAGAGCTTGGACTGGTTCAACAGATCACGTGATGATGATGAGAAGATCAAGAAGCTCTGGGATGAGATCTTCCTCAGGGGTCCACCGGACCAAGCACTCCTGATTCTGCTGGATACCATCAGCTCCACAGGGTGTGTGTGAGAGACATCCATATCTATCTATCTATCTATCTATCTATCTATCTATCTATCTATCTATCTATCTATCTATCTATCTATCTATCTATCTATCCATCTATCCATCTATCCATCTGTCTGTCTGTCTGAGATATCTTTTATTATTATCCTCATTTGCTTTTAAAGAGACGCAACAACAATGCATTTTTGCTCACCCTCTCTGCTCACCCCTTACATCTTGTGAAAAGGGCATAACAGCACCCCTTTAAATGATATACTCATGATGTGTTCTGTTTCGTACACACAGTGAGAGTGCGGGTCTGGAGCGATGTGTGTCTGTACTGGAGAAGTTCCTCTCTGCTGGTCGTCTCCAGGTGTTGCTGTGGTTCAGATGTGAGGGAGGTGGTTCCCATGCAGACACTCCTCAGCTGAGAGAGATCATCATTGGCCACCTTGCAGCTTTACCCTCCATCACCTCCAACCATCTGCAAACAAACACACCTGACGCCTTCCTGCCACAGCAGTACTACCCACTGCTGGCCGCCAGCATACTGGACACACTGGAGAAGACATGCCGCGCTCTCAGAGGTATAACATGTTCTGGCCTGAAAAAAATTCTAAATAAAAGAAGGAACACACATATTTTAATGCATGCAACCACTGCATATTTTAATGCATCAATGGAAGCACTTCATATTTTAATGCATCATTGAAACCACTGCATATTTTAATGTATCATTGCAACCAATGTATATTTTAATGCATCATTGCAACTGCTTCATATTTTAATGCATCATTGAAACCACTGCATATTTTAATGTATCATTGGGACCACTTCATATTTGAATGCATCATATTTTAATGCGTCATTGCGACCACTGCATATTTTAATGCATCATTGCAACCACTGCATATTTTAATGCGTCACTGCAACCACTGCATATTTTAATGCGTCATTGCAACCACTGCATATTTTAATGCATCATTGCAACCACTGCATATTTTAATGCGTCACTGCAACCACTGCATATTTTAATGCATCATTGCAACCACTTCATATTTTAATGCGTCACTGCAACCACTGCATATTTTAATGCGTCATTGCAACCACTTCATATTTTAATTCGTCATTACGACCACTGCATATTTTAATTCGTCATTACGACCACTGCATATTTTAATGCGTCATTGCAACCACTGCATATTTTAATGCGTCATTGCAACCACTGCATATTTTAATGCGTCACTGCAACCACTGCATATTTAATGCGTCATTGCAACCACTTCATATTTTAATTCGTCATTACGACCACTGCATATTTTAATTCGTCATTACGACCACTGCATATTTTAATGCGTCATTGCAACCACTGCATATTTTAATGCGTCATTGCAACCACTGCATATTTTAATGCGTCACTGCAACCACTGCATATTTTAATGCGTCATTGCAACCACTTCATATTTTAATTCGTCATTACGACCACTGCATATTTTAATGCGTCATTGCAACCACTGCATATTTTAATGCGTCATTGCAACCAATGTATATTTTAATGCATCATTGCAACTGCTTCATATTTTAATGCATCATTGAAACCACTGCATATTTTAATGTATCATTGCAACCAATGTATATTTTAATGCATCATTGCAACTGCTTCATATTTTAATGCATCATTGAAACCACTGCATATTTTAATGTATCATTGGGACCACTTCATATTTGAATGCATCATATTTTAATGCGTCATTGCGACCACTGCATATTTTAATGCATCATTGCAACCACTGCATATTTTAATGCGTCACTGCAACCACTGCATATTTTAATGCGTCATTGCAACCACTGCATATTTTAATGCATCATTGCAACCACTGCATATTTTAATGCGTCACTGCAACCACTGCATATTTTAATGCATCATTGCAACCACTGCATATTTTAATGCGTCACTGCAACCACTGCATATTTTAATGCGTCATTGCAACCACTGCATATTTTAATGCATCATTGAAACCACTGCATATTTTAATGCGTCACTGCAACCACTGCATATTTTAATGCATCATTGCAACCACTGCATATTTTAATGCGTCACTGCAACCACTGCATATTTTAATGCATCATTGCAACCACTTCATATTTTAATGCGTCACTGCAACCACTGCATATTTTAATGCGTCACTGCAACCACTGCATATTTTAATGCGTCATTGCAACCACTTCATATTTTAATTCGTCATTACGACCACTGCATATTTTAATTCGTCATTACGACCACTGCATATTTTAATGCGTCATTGCAACCACTGCATATTTTAATGCGTCATTGCAACCACTGCATATTTTAATGCGTCACTGCAACCACTGCATATTTTAATGCGTCATTGCAACCACTGCATATTTTAATGCGTCACTGCAACCACTGCATATTTTAATGCGTCATTGCAACCACTTCATATTTTAATTCGTCATTACGACCACTGCATATTTTAATGCGTCATTGCAACCACTGCATATTTTAATGCGTCATTGCAACCACTGCATATTTTAATGCATCATTGCAACCACTTCATATTTTAATTCGTCATTACGACCACTGCATATTTGAATGCGTCATTGCAACCACTGCATATTTTAATGCATCATTGCAACCACTATATATATGAATGCATATTTGTTGTCCATCCATTTATTTGGCCTCACTCATGTGTATCTCTCTGGTATAGCGGAACGGAACTGCTCTCTTGGATTTGTTGCTCAGGTGTTGGGAAAAGTGTGTATTCAAGGATACAGCTGTAAGTTTCTTTGTTTAACTTGTGTAGGTTGTTAAACAAATGTAATTATTTTCATATTTCCTCTGAATTCTATGTCAACCTGCATTAGTTTGTGTGTGCATGTTTTTGTAGCTCAGATATTTGAAATACTGGCCCCCCGGCTCTCGTCTCTGACCCGCGTGGACCCGCTGTGGCAGCGTGTGACGCAGAGACTTCTGGAGAACGTTCCGGAGAGGTGCACAGAGTGTGTCATCACAGGACTCATACGCTGCCTCAGCGGGTAAGAGAGTGTGCTTGATTCCAGAGAGAAGAATGTAGTAGTTGTTTGTTTCTTAGTCGACTCTAACTCAAATGTGTGTTTCAGGGCAACTGCTGCGTCCAGGCTGATGGGAAACCTGGTGGTGACCAATAAGAAAGCTCAGTTTGTTCTCACTCATAAACTGTTATTGCAGCAGTACCAGCACCCAGTGAGTGGCAACAGAAATGATTAACCGCAGTTAGAGACATTTGATCAGTTTAATGCATCCTTGCTGAATGAAAGCATTCATTTAAATCATTAATAAAGCATTAAAAAAATCATCTTACTGACCACAAACGTTTGAACGATAGTGTGTACAATGCATGAGATTAATAAGATGCTCTTTATTTGCATGACATTGCACAGAATTGACATTTCTTATTTCTCCTGTCTCTCTCGTTCTCCCGTACCCTTGACCTCAGACTCGGCTGGTAAAGTCTGTTCTTGGTTATTTGGCTCTGGATCCCGAGCGCCGGATGCTGCTTAAACAGGTGTGATGATCTGACGTGTTAGTTGTGCTAATGAGTCATTTTTGCATGAAATGCAAAAGAAGTTGCTTAATAAAAAGTTCTAATTGGTGTGTGTAGGTCCTTCGGAGTGTGTGTCAGGTGTGGTGTAACAGCAGTGCCGTGAAACACACATCTGTGGACCAGCAGCTGTACGTCAGTAAAGCTTTACTGCTGTCTGTGGCTTTACTCACCGATTCCGAAATACAAGAACTACGACAAGGTCATTTGTAGAGCTCAAATAAAGTTGAATCCAAATTATTTATAAAGATATTTTTCCACTTACCAGACTTATGAGCTTTTCTGTTCAACAGAGATGCTGCAGTGCATGCTGGGAGGTGTCCAGTGTCGCCTGGATAGCAATATTGTGCGTATTCGCCGGATGGGTATGGCCGTGGGCGAGTGTCTTAGCCATAAATTAGACACACCTGGATCACAATTAAAGTTTCAGGTGAGATCAATGTAATAATCAATTAAAAAGGTGCCATTCCTTTCAACTGTGAACTTGAGCTATATTAATGGCAATGAAACGTTTGGCTGTTTTCATGCTAATGAAGCTGTGGTTCTGTGTCAGTATGAGCTGGATGAGGAGATCAGAGAGCTGAAGTCATTGATGGAGTCTCCGTCTGTTGAGGACGACGAGGAACATCAGCCTGATGCCTCCAGCAGGTTGAAGCACACACACCTCCCTTGACTATTTTCTTTACCATATTTTCTGGTCTATTAGCTGAATCTGAAATGGGCTTATTTACACCTCACTCTTTAAAAAATCGTATTTAACCGTAGTCACAGAAGATATATACAAGCATAAATTATAGTGGCATAAGTTATAATAATAAAATGTGACTTTTTTTATTTTTCTGACAATAGAGTTTTGACCAAGTATCACTTATTTTCTGACATCTCTATGACTTGTTCCAGTCTTCAACCAGAGCCCAAAGTTCAGGGTTCAGCAGGTCGTTCAGTGACATCACAGCCGGGTCACGAGAGTGATTCTGAGCTAGACAGGTAAATCTACACTACCCTAAAAAAACACATATAACAATAACATTTATCTTGAAACGACATCCCTATTGTTTTTTAAGTGATGATGATCTGACTCCATACGACATGTCAGCTGATCAGGAGAAGAAGAAATCATCTCCGCCCCGTTATGTCAGGGACTGTCTGGAAGGTGATCTAAAATCAAAGTTATTTTTTTATTATTTATGTACTTTTATTTTTTAGGTTTTGAATTAGATTTTATTTTTATACTTTCGGTTTTCAATTAATTTTTAGTTCAATTTTAAATAATTTTGTCATATGCTTTTGTCTATTTATTTATTTATTTATTTTTAATATTACTATTAGGTTTATTTATTTTTTTATAAACACACACGCACACATTTATATATAAACACACACGCACACACACACACAATTAATGATAATAACCCTTCAATCAAAGAACTGTCTAGTTGTAATTCACGTTTTAGTTCAAAGTATGTTTTTATTGATTTTTACAACATTCACAGTCCCTCACCCCTCACCATCCAATATGGAGAATGACGCCCATATTATCCATTGATACAAAGTGGAATTGCAAGAACAGAACATTAATACTTACAAACATAAACCTCTAACCAAATACATTTAATAAAAAAAAAATAATTATAGAAAAAAAGGGAAAACAATAGTAGTGGCGTTATTCAAACAGACTCGTCAACATAGTCAAGAAAAGAACGTCACATCTTAAAAAATTGTTATTCACGTTTTGTCTGAGAATATTTTCTGCGGTCATTGTATCGGCCGTTTGTTTTCTTTGCAGCGTTAATGTCGTCTGATGATGCTGACAGGGTTGAACTCAGTTTGCAAGTGTTGGACTCTCTTCTTCGGAAGAACGTGAAGGCCACGCAAGAGGTCAGAGGTCATCACGGCAGTCTTTCAATGTCTAAAACTCTTGTGTATGTCATTACTCATCGGTTTGTCTGTGTGTATGTGGTATAGGTCAGTGTGCAGTTCAGTAAAGTGCTGCTCCACCTGGAGGACAGGTTCAACACGCCACTCTTCCACTCGCTACGGCAGAACGCCATGGTGGCCCTCACCGTTACCGACATTAAACCAGTAAGACATCAGACAGATGAGTACATCAGCTCAGCTCTACATAGACACATATGCAAGTGACCTATTCCCCTCTCTGTAGGTTGTAGATTATTGGACGACAGAGTTCTACTCTCTCAACTACAACTTGAGACAGAGACTGGACATTCTGGAGGTCAGACAGACAACGGACATACTTTCATCCTATAATGCCATAATTTGTGTTTGTGATAGTGATAGTTAAATGTTAGATTAGGTTAACCATTAAAGGGTTTTAATTACTGATGCTTATGGGATGTTTTAACCCAACTTTGGGTCAAATATGGACAAACCCAAACGTTGGGTTAAAAATATAATGAAAAAATTTAACCCAGTGGCTGGGTTTGTCCATATTTGACCCAAAGTTGGGTTAAAACAACCCAGCATTTTTTTTTTTTTTTGTAGAGAGCAGCACAACTGTTTCCAACATTGATGATAATCACAAATGTTTCTCAAGCAGCAAATCATCATATTAGAAGGATTTCTTTAGGATCATGTGACACTGAAGACTGGAGTAATGATGCTTAAAATACACCTTTGATCACAGGATTTAGAATATATTCACATAGAACACAGTAATTTTGAATTGTACAAATATTTAACGATATTGCCGTTTTTATTGTGATGGAACAAGATTGCCTTCACCTTTGTGTTCGCATCCCTGATTCTCAACCACTAAACTAACACCTCTGCTCTTCCAGGTCCTTGCTCTCTCTGCGCAGGAACTGTCTGAGCCAATCAGGAATAAGCACACTGGAGCTCGGCCAATCACTGCAGCAACGGCTGTAGAGCGATGTGATGACATCACACACTGGCGGCAGATCGTGGAAAAACGGATCCAGAGCAAAACCAGACGAATTAGCAAAGTGAGAGAGCCTCAGAAAGGTGCTTAGTACACATGAACAGTGATTTGATGTCTAATAATGTGTTCTGTTCGTTCTGCTCAGGGTGGGACTCAACCCGTCCAAGCTGTTCCCAACCGCTACGCTCCAGTCGCTGGATTTTTCTTCTTCCCGCTGCTCAGGAACTATGACAGGTCTCTTAGTTAGTTAGTGACAATCAACAAGAATAGTGCTAAATAAACAAGCGCTTGCTTACATTATTGCATTGATTTCATGTCTCTTATAGGTCGCAGGTGACCTTTGACCTTCTGGGGAGTGATCATCTGGTGCTAGGAAGGTTGCTGCACACACTCGGGCTGCTCATGCACCTGGCCATCAATGCACCTGTAAAAGCATACACAAACACACTTAAACAAGCTGCAGGACACAGTCTTCCAACATCATTCCAGTTATCATTTGGGAAATGAATGCAATTATTTAGGAAGATTAAGCACATTGCATTGTGGGATACAGTCTTCCAATATAGTATGCTGTGTTTATATTTACTGCACCTTTTGGTAAATGATGGGGTTTTCCGTGCATAAAAAGATTTTAAGACATTAATTTTATGAGCAGTATTATAAAATGCTAATTAAATAAATTAATGTTAGGGCTGTATAATTAATTGAAATAAAACCAAAATGGCAATATGGATTGAGACTTGAGGGTGATATCAAGTTGCAAGGGCTCCAACTATACACAAATACAGTATATGCACACCGCGTCTTTCAGAGTGAAGCGTGGCACTGTGTTTTACACATGATCCGCCTGTGTTTTCAGTGTCTCTGAGTGTTGTTTTATTTAGTGTTTTTTGTACATTCAATCATGAAAACCTATTTTAGTAGAGCCCAAAAACAAAATCAAGTCTTTTTAAAATGCAATTTTGATCAGAAAATTGAAATTTGATTTTTTTTTTTTTCTCAAATCATGCAACTCTATTATAAACAATATATCCTCATATAATCATTGGTGTCTTTTCATCAGGTTGCATCTCAGATGGGCAGAGCTCTGCTGGATTTTGTTTGGGTTGTGCGCTTCCACACTGACCAGTAAGTGTATGTTTCAGCAGTATGCATTAAATTATATGCATATACATGTCATCTCATGCTCTCTTCCTTTAACTGTAGGATGGTGAGGAGGGGTGTTATGTTTGCAGTTTGTGCTGTGTTTCTGAGCATGCCCAGTGAGAACTTACTCGCCGAGCTCGGTGACGACCTGATGGAGACCAGAGCCTGGCTGGCAGGTTGAGATTGTTTTTATGACTCTTTATATGTGTGTGGATTTGCGTGTTATTGATAAATGTGTTATTGTGTACAGATGTGGCAGAGAATGATTGTGACGCAGACTGCAGGAGTTTGGCGGTACAGAGTTTAATATTGTTGGACAAAAACCTCAAATCTCAGCTGCAGATCCCAGATACGGAAACATGACGAGTGCATCTCTGCTTGTTCTGATATATTATCAATCGTGGCTAGAGTAACAAACACACTTTAGAGATGCTGATAATATCACACACTTGTCTGGAGTTGTGAAGATCTGTAAGATATTATGATTCTGACCTGATGCATCCATAATTAATGTGGCATTGCTCTTTGGATTTCATGCACTTAATGTTTTAGTGCCTGTAAAATAAAGAAGTCTTTGTGGACATTAATACTTCTGCCCTCAAACAATTTTTTACATTTTGTGCTGTAAGGAAAAATCTCCATAATTGCTTTATAAATGGTAAAACAGAGCTCAGATTACTACAGATTTCTATATCAGAAGGTCGGAGGTTCTTGCTTCCACTGAAGTTAAAAATGCATTGAAATATTCCCAAATCATTGAACACACAATCATCAGCTTTTGTTCATGTAGCTGAGCTCCAGTGCTGATGGAAAAAGAAAATCGAATTAGAAAAGAATGTAAAATTAAGGCATTCAATGGTGATCTCATACTTCTGGATATGAATATGAAATGAAATTCATTTAGAAATTATTTTTACTTTAAATTCAAACCGACTAATGTACCTCAAGAAATTAGACAAGCTTTCTGAGTGCTATTGCTTGCTCTGTCATTATGATTGTATTTTTTTTTCTGTTACGTTTCTGATTGTTATTTTGTATATGAAATACATAAAAAATGTACAAAAAAAAAATACATTAAAATTGTCTGATACATTAAAAACTCCATCCGGATGAAGCTGGGAATCTCCTGGTAACCCTAATGCCCTCCGTCCGAATCCGATTAGATTTGTTATGACTCCGAATCATGGTAAAGGGCTAAAACCATAATAACCCATTAAACTCGCTTCACATCATTGGTTGAGAGTTGAGACACAACACCGTTTATCCCCGCCCCTTCCCGCTTCTTCCTCTTGGCGTTGTCTGGGCAACCGAAAGAGACGCTTCACGGCTAAAGGCGCGTCGTAAACCTCGAAGGGCTCATTTCATATTTTAATGTCAAAATCATACATATGCTGCGTGAAAAACACACGGTCATAACGGCAGTGCTGAGTGGAAGAGGTCTCAGGTAACGTTAAATGACTTAAACACTCGTTATTTGAAGCGTTTTTAAAGCGACAGGCCTCGGTGTGGATTAGCTAACACAGCTAGCGGTAGATTTACTAACATTAAACAGATGTAAACAACATTCTCCATTACATTGCACAAAAGACATTAAAAAAAGCACAAGATATCGCCACAATAGTTTCCCCAGCTGTAGAAATAGAGCTTATCTACAACTTTATCCGAGCAGCAAACCGTTAACTTCGAGGAGTCACACCTAACGTTATGTAGAAATACCATGTTTTGCTCACATGCTAATACCATGTTTTAGCATACTGCCTTAAAGAAAACGTACACTACACTACCATTTAAATACGACTGTGTATGGATATGGTAAACACACAGTATGTATCAAAATACCATGGTATCATCTGAATCCTTCACTGTACCATAGTACCACCACAGTACTTTTCTATTTGGGGAATTAGCCACACTAAACCATCTAGAGATGTTGTAGCTGTCATATTTAGCTTAAGATGATCAAAATCAGATGACTGCTGTAAGATGTGCTTTATGATATGAATACAGTCTTATTATTATTATTTTTAGATCTGTAAGTCATGGCTGTGTATTTTGATCATCGTGTGGAGGCCCCTGACAGCGGTGGAGCAGCGGTCCTCATCTCATGGCACTCCAGTGTGTGTGTGCTGGCCGTGGGCTCTGTGAATGCCTCCACCGGCGGCTGTGTGGATCTTTACCTGCAACAGGTGTGTGAGATGATCTCTGCACACTCTGACCTGTTTGTTCATGCATTCTCTGCAATACTCACACAACTTGATCAAATAAACAATAATGTACGTTTTCAGAAAAACAGTATATACACAGGAGTTTAAAGGTTTGGGTCAGTTTGATTTTTTTTATGTTTTTGAAAGATCAAAAATGTAAAAAGTATTGCAATTTAAGTAAGATGGAGTTTATTCCTGTGATCAAAGCTGTATTTTCAGCATCATTACTCCAGTCTTCAGTGTCACATGATCCTTCAGAAACAGTTCTAATATGCTGTGTATGCTGTGTGTTTGTGTCATTAGGGAGAGCATGTTGAGCTGTGTCATGTGGAACGGGGATTCAGCCCTTCGTTGTTGCAGTGGCACCCGACTAAACCCCTGCTGGCGGTGGGGTGGGAGACGGGCGAGACCATTCTCCTCTCACACCCCTCCGGAGAACACACACCCCTGCCCAACAACACACACACCGCCTGCATCACAGTGCTGGAGTGGAGCAGTAACGGCAGTAGACTGGTCACGGGGGATCAGGTCACACACATTCACCTTTATTGCATGCGTATACTTAAATATATATACAATGTAATAAATGCTAAGTGAGTCTGTATGTTTCAGGCAGGTGTAATGGCGGTGTGGAGAGTGGACGCTAGAGGGAAACTGCAGGGATCTCCTCTGATTAAACATGACTACAGTAAACCACTGACGTGCTGCATCTTCAGACCTACAGCGCCTGCTGAGTGAGGCTCATTTAACCACATCAATACCATGAACAGTTTAGTGTCTGTAATGTTCGAACTGGACTAGAGAAGAAGTTTGAAGTTGTATTTCAATTAAATTGCAGTTTAGGTTCCCTTGTGGAAAAAGAAGTGCACTTAAAGGAGTAGTTCACTTTAAAAAAAACTTTTGCTGATAATTTACTCACCCCCATGCCATCCAAGATGTCCATGTCTTTCTTTCTTCAGTCAAAACGAAATTAAGGTTTTTGATGAAAACACTCCAGGATTTTTCTCCATATAATGGACTTCAATGGGGTCCAAACGGTTCAAGGTCCAAATGAGAGTTTCAGTGCAGCTTCAAAGGGCTTTAAACGATTCCAGACGATGAATAAGAGTCTAATCAAGCGAAACCATCGATCATTTAAAAAATAAATAAATAAAGTTTAAGTTTTATAAGCATAAATGCTCGCCTTGCTCTGTTCTGTGATGCGCGTTCGTGACTCTCCTCGTTCATCAAAATGAGCAAATCTTTTTTCGAGTCATTTTTATGTGATTCAAATTATTTTTTTAAAAGTGAACTACTCCTTTAAAACTTGTATATTTTAAAAACTGTACTTGAAGATAATTAATGAAATAAAAGGCCACTTGAAGGGTTACTTCACCCAAAAATGAAAATTCTGTCATTAATTACTCTCCCTCATGTCGGTCCAAACCCGTGAGACTTTCGTTCATCTTTGGACCTCACATGAAGATCTTTTTTTATGCTTTTTGTCCCTACACTTTCATGACTTAACACACCTAAGTACACTTTTAAGTGCACTTTGTAATAATTTTCAAATGAAAAGTTTGACTTTAATTATGTTTTAATAATCTTTTGTCATCCTTTAAATAAGTATACCTACTTTTATGCGTTGACTAACAAACTAAAGCTCATGTAAAGTACTTATATTGTAATTTTAACTCTTTTTTGATATTACATGTAAAGTTATTATATATTCAGTATACTGAATTGCCACTTGATCATACAAATGTGTCATTTCAAATATACATAACAGACGAGTTTTAATTGGAATGACATTACAAATATATTTTAGTTAACCTTAAATGCTTGTCACGTCAGTATGTTTGGCAGTACACTTTAACCATATTTAAAAAATAAATAGAAGTAACTATGTTATTACACATCAAGATAGACTTAAGTGCTACTTAAGTGGGACAAAAAGCCATCTAATTTTCAGCTAATTGCATTTTATATAAATGTAAACTAATACTTTTTCTTTCAATTGCAAGTAACATGCAATTGAGTGCTTTGCTTTGGTAAGAAAGTATCTATCTGGTATAAGAATCCTACTGTGTCTGTAGGGATGTGGCGATGCTGGCCCGCGCTGCTGTTAGCGGGGATGAAAGCGCGCTGGACATGTTTAACTGGAAGAAGAGCAATAAAGGAGCCGTGTTTGCGATGGGATCACAGGAAGGACTGGCCTTCTACATCAGTGCAGCTGATGGTGAGAGACAGCAAGACGTTTACTGATGATGATGATGATGATGATGATGTGCAGTCGCTCTGGGTTTGTTCTAACCGTGTGTGTGTGTGTGTGTTTTAGGGAGCGTGTACAGTGTGGATGAGCAGGCGCGGAGTGTGGCGTTGCTGTCTGTTGAGAGTGCGGTACAGAAGATGTGGTACTCCAAGAGGAGAGCCGTTCTCGCCGTGGTGACTGAATCTCTGCAGCTCTCTCAGTTCAGTGTTGGGCCAGAAGGGTTCACTCAGGAGATCAGTAAGGTAACAACCAATCAGATAACACCTCATATACAAGGGCTTTACGAAAACAGCCAATCAGATATCGGTATACTGCCGCAAAAAACAGACAATCGTCATATTGCTGAGATAAATGTGTGTGTCCTTTAATAGCATTAAGATACTGTTATAGTATCTCAATAATAAATTTGTTTTTTTAATATTTTATTTCAGTTTAAGTGAACTATAATAACCCTGGTGTGTGTGCAGGTGAAGCTCAGTAGCAGAGGAGGGCAGCACACAGACGTTGTGTGGACAGAAAACGGTTTGCTCATCACAGCATCTGGAGAACAACACATCAGGTTAACATCAAATTTTAGTCTTCTGTGTTTAGTTTTATAGTTTAAATAGAATTATTTCATAGTTTCTCAACAGTTGCCCTGAAATGTCCTTAGTGTTCTGATGATGTGTGTGTGTAGGTTGTGGGATGTGGAGTTGGACGATCATTACGCTCTGTCGCTGGATGAGTCTCTGGGCTTTGAGAAAGGAGAGCTGCTCAACTGTGTGTCCTTTTGCATTTCTAAACGTAAGACTTGCACTATGAAAACTCTATCTCTATATCATTAATCTGAAATGGAAACACTTTTGTAACATTATACACTACTGTTCAAAAGTTTGGGGTCTGGAATCATTTTATTTAAATTATTTTTTTGGAAAGAAATTAATATTTTATTCCGAAAGGATACAAAAGCTTCAATGCTGTTCTTTTGAATTTTCTATTCATTAAAATAATCCTGAAAAAATTGTATACAACTTGTTTTTAACATTGATAATAATACTGTAAATTTGTCCTTGAGCAGCAAATCCTCATATTAGAATGATTTCTGAAAGATCATGTGACACTGAAGACTGGAGTAATGATGCTGACAATTCAGCTTTGACCACAGGTCAAAAAATGTAAAAAAAAAAAAAGTTATTTAATTGTAATAATTTTTCACAATATTACTGTTTTTACTGTATTTGGATCAAGTAAAACATGAAAACATCCTACCAATCTAAAACTTTTGAACAGTAGTGTATATTTATTTAAGTTTATTTGCAAATAGATTTTTTATGCAGAAACTTGAGTTAGATATACAAAATTTGGAAGATATTATTAATAAAATTAAAGATATTTTGATATTTTTACTGAAGAAAAAAAAAATCACAAAAATATATTTGATAGAATGAGTTCTTTATGACCTGGTAAAGCATTGTGTTGGTAACACTAAGGTCATTGGTTTGATTCTCATGGTGTGCTATGGCTTGAATGCACTGTATAATCCCTTTAGATAAAATATGATGTAAATGTGAACATGACTTTATGCTCACCATGTGTGTTTAATTTGAACAGAATAAGGAAACGTTTGTGTTTTTATTCAGAACTAATCTGATCTTCCTTTGCAGAAGTTCTTGCGGCAGGCACCAGCATGGGTCGTGTTGCTCTGTGGCACATGGTGACGGTGAGCGATCAGAAAGGTGACACAAAAACACAGTGGAAACTCCAGACACCAGCAGAGGTGGAAGGAAACATCTCACAGCTACAGGTACAGCACCGTTCTGAGGCTATACCAATAATGTATATAAACTCACATGTATTAGTAGCATGTCTGAAGTCTCTCTCTGTCTCCAGTGGGGCTCCAGTTCACATCTGTTGGCCGTCTGCAGCAGTAACAGCAGCAGTGTGGTGATCCTATCAGAACATGTGATGTGTTCTCATTACAGCCAGCAGATGGCGGCAGTGCAGCTCACACCAACACAGCTCGGTCTGGCTAACTTCAACACCAACACACACATCACCTTTCACGCAGACACACACATCAGAGCCGTGCAAGTCACCAAGGTAACACATTCACACAAAGCCCTTTTCTAGTCTTTCCTCATTCTAATGGGCTCTATGCACGGCGGTATTTCCGGTGAAGGTGTAAGGATGCTCGATAACTTCCGCCGATCGTAGAGTCCAATGCAGTACCGAGAATTTATATTGAATTTCTTACTCCATGGTTATAATAAAGAAACTTTAGTCACAAAAACAGATAAAACAGACACCCCTCGTTGTGTTTATGCTTCTTTTTAAAATTATATTAAATAAACATAACTATATATAAAATTACATCTAAACGTATGTACGTTTCGTTTCAAAGACGGGAGGACAGTAAATTTTGAAAACTCTGCCATAATCCCGTTTTCCTCGGTTTTCCTCCACTTTAATCTACACAACCGGAAATGGACGAGCATCCTTACGTCAAATGCGGAACTTATGCGTGCATATAGCCCATTATCATCTCATTCTGCAAATATATAGTAATGATTTTACCATAAACATTCAAGTCAGCACCATTGTTCACAAGATGATTCACTCAGTGTATTTATTGCCAGATCAGGGAAATTTATTTTCGCAGAACAAGAAAATAAATGTGTATATATAAAATAAATAAATATAAATGTATTAATACAAATACAACACTTTCTAAATTATTTGTGTTTCTACAGGATATGGTTGCGGTGTGGAATGGGAAATATATCACAGTGTATGAGCCATCAGGACAAACACTACGCAGCGCAGGTACTGAGACCGCATGGCAGATGTGCAGCACCACAGGATATTATATGTCAATACTAGAGTCATTATCTGTTGAATTATGTTGTTTTTTTTTCATCAGGTTCTTTCCAGTGCGAGTCTGCTGCTCTTGCGTTACATGATGAAAACATTTATACCATAGAACCCAACCGCGTCCAGATCCGCACACCACAGGTACACACATGCACAAGTGATGTTCTTAAACTCACGTACACATTCTTTAACATATGAAAATACACATTTTACACATTGAATGTTCACATTTCCGAGTTTGTGTTTCTTAAGTGCATGTGTGTGTGTCCAGGGCACAGTGAAACAGTTGCTGGTGTTTTCTGAAGTGGAAGGAAACCCGACACTGCTGAGTGTGTGTGGGTCTTACCTGGCTGTGGGAACAGATACGTCTCACGTCAGAGTCTTTAACCTCACACGCAGGTAAACACACACACTCAGTTCTACACAAACATGTGTAAATGTATATGAGTGTTTAATGTGTGTGTTTGTGTGCACAGGGAGGCCAAACCCTTAGGCGTCACAAAGAACCTCTGTGAGCTCATTCCTGACCTGGGCGCTCTGAGATCAGTCAAATGCAACGCCAGCGGCAGTCAGCTGAGCGTCCTCGTTACACAGGTACAAAAAAAGACCATTCTTAAAGGGACCATATAATGGAAAACAGGTTTCATGCTCACAATGAATGTCGACCAAGATCATTTTTTGAAACTAAACTGCAGAAATGCAGAAAGTTGAAAATGGTCATGAAAAACATTAATATCATTGATTATCCAAATTAATGTAGAAGCAACATGAAGATGGTATGTTTTGAATATTTGTTTAATGGCATCTTTTTAAGAAGTATAGTGACGTATAGAAAACTAATACTGCTACTGATGTCTCTATTAAATAGATTTTTTTTCTCAGTTTCTAGGGATGAAATGAGTAATTATAGCCATTCAACATTACAGTATAATTGAAATCCGTCATTTTCAGGCTTTTTTAATAGGCTTAAAAATATTGTAACAACTTTTAATTTAAGTGAACTTAAAACAATCTTCACATGACCCCACTATGATAAATGTCACATTTAGTTGTGCCTTTAAAATAGTGTGTTGCACATTGTAAAATAGTGATTTTTCACTCTCTCCGTTTGAAAGAAAACTGTCTGTTCATTTTACCCCCACTAAGTTTATTTAGCGCATTCATTTTGAATGCTGTCTTGGTAAGAATATTAAGGGGTATCACTTTATTATGCGAGAGTCAATCCTCTTGATACAATGTCAGTATTGCAAGTATTGTTTATTTTTACAATTATTTTTACAATTACACCTGCATGTCTTAATCAACCGGCAGCCAATCAGAGCTTGAAACACGCTATAGATAGATGGATGGATGGATAGATAGATAGATCTTTTTATTTTTATGTGCAGGTTTTCCCAATGTCTCTGTTGTGTTTTGTGCATCGTAGGTGAACGGGCGGCCAGATAACAAAGTGTATTTCTATGACATCGAGCTGGACACGCTGTCTTACTTTGACTTTTTCACGGGGAGGCCAGAGAGCAGTCTTGCACTGTCCGACGACAGTCAAAGGTACCATGAGATGACATATTGTGGACAGAGATGATGCAAGTGCATAAAAATAAGCCAACTTTCATTGTGAAAAAATGTTTTTAAATTTAAGAACTCGATGTGAGGGGGAGTTAGCCGCCCGCTGCCCTGTTTCTCAGTTCTGGGACGAGAATGAGCCACGTCTGTTTGTGTGTGAAACAGTTCCTGTGAACTCTGACCTCCTCAGAAGTAGCCAATCACAAACAGAGAAGGTAAAACACAAAAACACAACATGATAATGAAAATGAAATTAATTTGTTTAACCCGTTAACTGGGCTTTTTTAATATATATATATATATATATATAAACAGTGTATATATATATATATATATATACGTACATTTTTAATTTTTATAAATTAAAAAAAAAATATATATTTTGTAGATCCCCCCCCATAATCCATCCCCCATGTTCTCAAATCTCAGTTTAAAAAAAATCTTTAAAAGACTCCTTTTAAAAAGTGTGTTTTCATAGTTTTGGCTCATTTGCATTTTTTTTCTTTCTTTTCTTTTTAGACATTTTAATTTATTTCTTGAAATTTGATATATATTTGTAGATTCAACCCATAACATTCATAATGTCTTTAAACGACTCCTTTAAAAAAGTGTATTTTCATAGTCCTGGCTCATTTGCAAACTATTTTTTTTTTTCAAAGTTTTTCAAAGTTTCTTTTGCAAACTTTGCATTTTTAGACATTTTAATTTATTTCTTGAAATTTGACAATTGAAACCTGAATGCATTATGATGGCTAAATAAATGAGTTAAAATATATTCAAAAGGTTTTTTGTTTTCCCTGACAGGAGGACGTGATGGTGGTGACGTTCTTTGTGACACAGGAACATGGTCTCCTCCTGCAGGACTCGCAGCCTAAACCAGCTACGCTTCTCTCTCTGCTGGCTCTAGATACACCATATTACTATTACATTTGTAAGGTATGAACACATAGGAGCCCTTCATTCCCCTCCTAACTCTCTGTGAATCTGTATGCATCTCTATTTCTCACTCCTTTAAATAAGTGTTTCTGTATTTCTTGCATGCATTCTTTTATTTTTCTTATTCTTATTTTCCTTTTGACTATCCTGCTGCTCTTAAGCTCTTATTTCGGAGGGGAGGACTTGTTCTCCCTGACGTGAGTTCCATCATTATCACAATCACAATGCCAATCAACCATTTGGCAAAAGAATCATCCGTTTGATACACGTCACTCTTTCTCTCTTTATTCATCTTTCTGAATTTAGTTCAAAAGGAGTGTTTGCGTTTTGCTAAAGGTTTATCGTTAATGAATATTTCTCTCTGTCCTCTCAGCTGGGTGAGGTTGGAGATCAGGGCCAGGCGGTCTCGTCTCCCGCCGAAGCGCCCCTGGTGCCGTCAGCCCCTCAGATGGTGGTACGACGAGCCCTACGAGACTTTGTTGGGTTGGAGAGCTGCGAGAAGCAGACCCGAGACGCCATGCTGAACTTCAGCTTCTACCTCACCATAGGGGACATGGACGAAGCGTTTAAAGCCATCAAACTCATCAAGAGGTACGTGTACTCGTACACTCGCATCTTACCAACCAGAGCAATGAGGTTTATCAGTGTTTGAGCTTTTGAGTTAATCAGAGTATGTTTAAACCTCACAAGAGCTGATCTGTGAACTTGTGACCTTGATCAAGATACAACTTCAGGTCACTCCGAAACAACAGAACCTATATATATATATATATATATATAAGCAATTTAAAATACTACATATTAACACAGTATTATATAAACAATAGTAAAGTTACAGTGCTCAGAACTCTTAAAATATTCAAAAATGTCAGCAGATGAAAAGTAATTGGCTGAAGATGATAATCTCAAAAATGTAAATATTTGCCAATTAATGTCCTGGTCAATATATTGGCTCATCACAGCTAAAAATGCTGTCTAGGTAGGCAGCTTACTAGGTTTTGACACACAAACACAAGTCACTGTGAGTGAGTGAAACATCCTCTGCGTTCTGCCTGCCTGCATTCTGGGTATATGAGGAGGAGGACGTGCCAGATGGCATGCTTACCAGTGAAAAGGGAGATGTTATGTAAAATAATCTTTATCATAAAAATGATTTACTAAAGATAAATGAGGTAACGGTGAGCCAGACATTTAGATTGTGTGTGTGTTGTCATTGGTTTCAGACAATACTAAGTGCAGTTTCAGTCGTTTTTCCAGAGAGGATATGGTGATCTAAACAGACACGCACACACACTGCTTTGTGTGTTTCATGTTTATAATGGGTATTGTAATTGTGCTTTGCGTGCTTGTAAGGTTACTGGTGTTTATATGTAGGTGTGTGCGGCGGCTTCCCAAAAGACGCCTTGTGTGAATGAGAGCACTAGTGTAAGAGACACAGATTTCCATGACTGTATGGGGTGTGTGTACTGTACATTCCAGCTGTATTGTTTTAGTTCATTTTAGCAACAGATGAAATGCAGAGGAGAGGAAAAGAGCTTGAGCTGAGTAATCTATTGATTCCTATCTTTAACAATCAAATTCTCAAAAACTGTGACGGATCCCTGTAGCACGTAACACATACTGTCAGATTTGTTTTAATGGCCTATAACGTTTCACCTTTTGACTTTCTTGAAACAATAAAACCAAGGGATCAGAGGCTGTAAAGCTCCAAATAATAATTAAAAGACATCATAAAAGTATTTTCTTTGTGACTTGTGTGCTATATTCCTAAAGTAATACACAAATATATTCAATATGGCATATCAAGATACATCATATTTGCTAGCCATTTCGCCACCCCATGTATGAATGAGGAAGCAAGGTTTCAGAATTACAACAGAAAATACATTTTTACGTTCGGTCTGTTTCTCACACAGATCTATCGTATGACTTCATAAGACTTGGAATATAGTGCACGTGTCATATGCACCACTTTTATTATACGTTTTGGTGCTTTTTGTCTTATTTGAAGATTGACAAGACAACCCCTGGTGACTTCATGCTTTCACTGAATGGGAAAGAGCAAGTGTGAATACAATAAAATACAAAATAATTGACCAATTGACCATTATTAATAAAATAACTATGAATAAAAAGCAGGAATATCAGCTCACCTCATACATTCATGTAATGTAAGTTCTACATGCATTAATTATTTGTGCATATATGTGTCTGTATATAGCTCCATTTAAAAGTTTTTATGTTATTTAAAAGAAGTCTCTTATCAAAAATACAGTAAAAATATAATATTTTGTACATATTATTACACTTTAAAAATAAGTGTTATCTATTGTAAAATATTTTAAAATATAATTTATTCCTGTGATTAAAGTCCAGTCTTCAGTGTCACATTAACCTTCAGAAATCATTCTAATATGATGTTTTTCTGCTCAAGAAACATTTCTTCTTCTTATTATTATTATTATTAGTATTTTTTTTAACATTACTACTATTATTATTATGTTGAAAAAAAGTTGTGCTGCTTACTATTTTTGTGGAAAACGTGAAACATTTTGTCAAAATACTTCAGGGCTAGTTCACCTAAAAATCTAAAATGTTATTTATATACAGACTTTTTTTGTATACAGATTTTTATTTTCAAGTGAACTATCCCTTAATAATGCTAATAGTTTCTATGCATGTAGTAACATTAATAATGCTCATGTTACCGTCATCCAAGGAATCAGGGGGTCGTGTGTGTGTGTGTGTCTCCATTCATTTCCTCTCATTCAGACTGCCCTTGACTCTGTGCTCACCGATCTCACACATACAGTCAATCCCAGAACAACCCTTTTGTGTGTTGAATGGCTTTGTTTATTACTTTAATAACATTATATCAGTCCCGCTCAGGGTGAAATGTGAAATTTTAATAAAATACTTAATATACCTCTTTATTATACACATATATGGGTACCACAGGCACAGGTTAACAAGTATTGTGTCTACTGTATACTGAACTGGTATGGTTCCAGTTTATCATACAATAATGACCAGTTTCAGATCATCTCCTTCTTAATGGTTACTATGCAGAGTTTCCTCATTGATGTCTTGTAGATTATATCATATCGTCACATGGAGATGCATGGAGATAAATGAACAGGCAGAAGTCACTAAAATATTTTTGGTACCAAATGCCCAGACCTGCACCGAATCTGCTCCACCAGATTTCCATCTCATCTCCTCACATATTAGATTGAATATTTTGAATAATTTGACAATACTATCAACTCTGTTTAACACATTTTACTATATTTGGGTGTCATAACGCCTCACAGTAAAGAAAAGATGATATTTTGTTTAAACAAAATGAAGCAATTAATCAAATGTAAGCAAAATATCTACCTGAAAAGTTTGAATTGAATTTAAATAGTCCTAAAATAGACTTATATAATATTTTGGAGCAAAAATGTGATCTGTGATGTGTGAAATTCACCAATATAAATGCATTCTTAAATTAGCACTGAAACTGTGTATAAAAGTGCAGACTCCATGCCGGTCTGTAAATGACTCTATCCAAATGACCTGGGAGCAATATTCAATGCCTAGACTTCTTTTGAAATCTGCATGTTTCTTAGAACTATAAAAGATACATGTGCTTTTACTTTCTCATAAGTGCACTTTATGAACATAAACGTGTCAAGATCCAGCTTGATCTTCATCTGTCAGTTATATTCTTTACAATCCACAGTCCTGCTTCTGTGTTTAAAGGAATGTCCAAAGTCTTTCATTCAGTCTGAAGCAAGGTCACTTGATCAAAACCCTTGTCCTTAAAGGGACAGTTCACCCAAAAATGAAAAAGTTTCTGGTAATTCGCTCGCCCTCAGGCCATCCAAGATGTTGGCGTCTTTTTTTTCAGCATTCAGCAACTGAAACCGAAGTCCTTGGTGATTAATATAAGGCAAGTCACTTTGAGAGTCAACAAACGATCGTTTCGCTTGTATCATCAGTGTATCATCAGGAGCCACTGGTATTAATTTTGTTTTGCCTGTATGTGTTTTTTTTTACTCATTGACTTGCATTAGAGGAATCACCAAGGACTTCGGTTTCAGCTAAAAATCCTCTTGACTGAAGAAAAAAAGACAAGATGGCCTGAGGGCGAGTTCATTAACAGCACATTTTCATTTTTGCGTAAGCTGTCCCTTTAAGCAGAAGATCAATTTCACATACAATGATTGAAATCCTCTCCATGGGCTTTTGTGTCCATCCCATCTAAATATCCATCATCCCCTTTGTCTCAGGTGAGATGTGTCTTTGTGTGTCAGCACGGTGACTCTACGTAGTCATTGTCCAGGCGTGGCCTGAAGGGTGTGGTCAAAGATCGACTGATGACAATGACAGAGGGTGACAGACAGTCGTCACGGCGATGCAGAATATTCCAGATTAGCATGGCAGCTGCTAGCGTGGCAAACAAGCATGCAGCGATGTTTACGTAGCAAGAGTAGGACAGGTGAGTGTAGGGGCCAATCCTGTAGAATGTCACGAGGCCGATCACCAGCACAAAACCTGCAGAGACAGACAGACAGGATCGAATTTCAGAAGAAAGTATAGCCAAAGGCCCAAAGCATCACTTGTAATTTGTAATTTTTAGGATGCATGCGTTTAGAAAATAGTGTGAATTTTCATTTCATGCCGACTTATCACGTTATTATTATTATAAAATATCTAGAAGATTAGCATTTAATCTGTGAGTTGGCTTCAGTTTTTTTTATGTTGGCTGAAAAGTTTTATCTATGAATTTTTGTTCCAAATATCACCATTAAATTTCAATGGGTTATATAGAGGATAAAAATCAAATCATACCTGAATTAGGCTTTTATTGAAATTAAGGGTGTTGAATATCATACTTACCCCTTTAAAATGATCTTTCTGACACAATATTAAAGTGAGCGATCAAAGAAAAAAAAATGTAGACCATATTTCTTTAATGACCTTTTCCTAGATTTTAAGGTTTTTGAAATTATGAATTTGCCTGAGCTTTTTAACTTTTAAAATTTGGGAAATTTACACTTTTATACATTTTTATAAAATCTTCAGATTAATTTCTCTTAATGCATTTTACTGGTCTTGTTGTGAACAATTCTTCCATGCAGTTTATATATATATATATATATATATATATATATAAAAATGTTGCCTTCATAGTCTTTAATCAAAATGTTATAGCTTGTATTTTTTGTGATATATTCACTTGACGGATACTTTGTTGGTCTTCAGTTAAAGAAGGAGTAGTTCACTTTTAAAAAAAAACTTTTGCTGATAATTTCCTCACCCCCATGTCATACAAGATGTCCATGTCTTTCTTTCTCCAGTCAAAAAGAAATTAAAGTTTTTGATGAAAACATTCCAGGATTTTTCTCCATATAATGGACTTCAATGGGAACCAAACGGTTCAAGGTCCAAAAGAGAGTTTCAGTACAAACTGTTCAAAGGGCTTTAAATGATTTCAGGCGATGAATAAGGGTCTTATCAAGTGAAACAATCGCTCATTTAAAAAAACAAATAACAAAGTTTAAGTTTTATAAGCTCAAATGGTCTCCTTGCTCTGTTCTGTGATGCGCTTTCGTGGCTCCTATTCGAACTCGTTCATCAAAATGAACGAATATTTTCCCGAGTCAACTTGTTCATTTCGTTGAACCAAATGACACGAAAAAATATTTGTTCAATTTTATAAACGAGTTTGAACAGGAGAGTCACGAACGTCACAGAGCAGAGCAAGACCATTTAAGCTTATAAAACTTAAACTTTGTTATTTTTTTTAATGAGCGATCGTTTCATTTGATAAGACCCTTATTCATCGCCTGAAATCGTTTAAAGCCCTTTGAACAGTTTGTACTGAAACTCTCTTTTGGACCTTGAACCGTTTGGTTCCCATTGAAGTCCATTATATGGAGAAAAATCCTGGAATGTTTTCATCAAAAACCTTAATTTCTTTTCGACTGAAGAAAGAAAGACATGGACATCTTGGATGACATGGGGGTGAGTAAATTATCAGCAAAAGTTTTTTTTTTAAAAGTGAACTACTCCTTTAAGTCAGAGCACATGTTTTTGAGCTGCACATTCTTCTTTTGCACACACTCCCAAAGCTGTTTCTCATAGACTTTTATTGTAAGTGCATTACTGTGAACACCATTCGTATTTGTTTTTTTACTAACCGAATTATTTTCTTTGGTATTAGACGGCATGTCACGTAGCTGACCATAGAGCCTGAACCTGAAACATTCCTTTAATTCATCACAACCATAATAATAGTTCAATCCTCTTCCCTTTTGACTGATTTGAGTTGGTTTCGACTAATAGGAGTAGTGCGTCTCCCACTTCCTGTAAAGACTCCGAGTACATGTGTTATTAATAACTGTGGCCTGAAAACACAACAGTAGATTCCCAGAAATACAGAACGCAGAGGATGTGAGATGAATTGAGTGCAGGAGAGCAACGAAATGGAAAAAGTTACAGGATTCAGCTCATGTTACACGCGTGTTTTATTTAGGCAGAAGCAAGAGCGAGCGAGTCATTTGTTCATTCTGTTTTTATTCTGAATGCAGCTTTTTTTGGCCCGATGTCATCCCCTTTCCTTCCTTCTCTCCTCTATCCTTCCATTCTTCCTTCCTTCCCTCCATTTCATTCAGTTTCATCTGACGATTCTTACTCACACACGCTCGTACAATTGAACTAGAACACGATGTACTGTATTGTACATAACAGACTCGATTAAATTGATATCAGGAACAGATGTTTTTTTCTCTCTCTCTCCCTCACTTTCTTTCTCATGTTTATTCTTGATTGGTTTTATTGACAGGCAGCAAAAGTTAGTTTTAGTTTTTGATATATTAAAAGAAAAACCCTTTCAGATCCATTTAGTTGTTTGTAGACTGTAGTCTAACAGAAAAAACACTCATGAAATACATGATGTTTACAGACCTGATCCAAATCACATCCATATATGCACCCTAGTCCAGTTTTAGAAATGTATTTCCGTCAGATTATATTTCAAGGTTTTTTTTTTTTGTCATTTTGGATCATGACATCACACACAGAGTGCAGTCAGCTGTCTGAATCCACTTTTGTACACTCATGTGGCATTCGGTGTGTATTTAAAGTTTAAAGTTTAACAGGTGTGTGGTTTCCGTTGCGATTTGTAAATGGAGACTCTGACACTTACTGTATGTTGTCTAATTCACATAATGAGTTCAGAACTGTGATGAGATGTCATGATGGACTTGAGCAGAGGGGAAATTTCTCTTTTATAACTATAATGTAGATCTACCAAACATTGTCTGAACAAATGGATTTAATTCTGTCTAGTAGATTACACTGTTAATCAATCAGATTTTTTAAGTAGGTTTTTATTAGAGGTAGACCGATTAATCGGCCGATTTTTGGCATTTTTTAACAAATCGGCATCAGCCAATATCCAAGTATATCAAGCCGATTATTAACAAACAAAACAAACCAAAAATACATGTTTCCGGACATTTTTTGAGAGAATAAAATGTTTTTGTTGAGAAAGTTTGTCTATGTTAAGTAATTATAATTTATTTTACATTTTATCTTTCAAATAGAGGTTAAAAACCAAGCAAATATCGGCCGAAATAAATCGGCCATCGGAACCGGATTTCAAAAGGGCGGTATCGGCATCGGCGTGAAAAAAAACCATATCGGTCGACCTCTAGTTTTTATTTGACTGAAGTAATATTACATTTAGTCAGTCATTAGTTGTTTCCAAAATGACATCCTATGTGCTTATGTACTCAATCGAGTAGTGCCAGTTGAGTGCATAAAGTCCAACGTTTTTCAGTAAATCAAGTGCATCATCCGGGTTTTAAAAGTGTGCTTTTTCTATGTGGAGTTTTCAGCGTGAACTCACTACTCATAAAACGGCATAGAATAATGCATAGTTGCACTAATTGGGATGCACTTAATGGATGGAAGCATCTATGTTCTACAGTAGGTGGTTTCTAGGACTTTGCTTGGTTTTTCTATCCAGGTGATGTTGCACAGTGGTTGCTAGAATATTCTCTGTTGCTGATTGTACTGATTCTTCAATGAGGGAATATGACATTTAGTCAGTCATTGACGTCCTGACAGCAATCAGGGTGAAAACATCATGTCAAGGATTCAGACACACATCAATCATATGTTCTTGATCATTTTTCTTGCATAAGGATGTCACAATTATGTTGTTGTCCTAGGTGATCACTGGCTTCCGGTAATGTTCGTACGCGAGTAGGGTTGGGTATCGTTTGAATTTGAACGATTCTGATTCCGATTCCAATTCCTTGTTTCGATTCCGGTTTCTAGCGATTCTCGATTCCGATTCTTTTAAGAGGCAGGGTCAAAAAAGTTTAGCTAACCTTGCTAACCAATGGCCTTTCTGAAGGAAATACTCCTTCTGTAAAAATACTCCTTTTGTTGATTTCGTTATTTTTAGAAAAGTGAAGCCACACTTTGGATCGCCGACGTAAGTTACTCATGTTCGACTCGCGTGGTTATGCCAACACTTCCGGTAGACGCTTCTTCGTTGGTGTTGTTCAGTGGTTTCTTCTTCCGCTCGGTGGACTGCGAATATCGAAAGGATGTTGGAATAGCATACGTTTACCTCTCGCGATCGTCTTCTCTTATATATTCTCTAATTTTAGGCTTCTAATGTGTGACCATTGTTTTGTTTTGCTCTATCCTCTATGATTCTGCGTACATGATGCTTCGGGTCAGAGGTCACTCTTCCACCAGAACTAGACTCGTGTACGGCCGTTACCTCATGCAAGTGATTATGGTTTATAAAGTTATAAATATGGATATTTTTCTCACAAAAACACATGGCTTTGCTTCAGAAGGTCTTTATTAACCCACTGGAGTCATATTGGATTACGTTTATGATGGATGGATGCACTTTTTTGGGCTTCAAAATCTGTGGTACCATTCAATCCCATTATAAAGCATGGAAGAGCCAGGAAATTTTTTTAATATAACTCCCGATTTTGTTTGTCTGAAAGAAGAAACTCATTTATATATACACCTAGGATGGCTTGAGGATGAGTAAATAATGGGATAACGTTCATTCTTGGGTGAACAAACCCTTTAACACAAAGTAATTTTGAAAAGTTTGAAATTAAGGACACAAGAAACTAGCCTTGAACGATCATCAAGTCCCTGTTCAATGGCACCGTTGTGTAAAATGTGTCTAGTCAGCACACTTAAACTGTGCAATTGCCTTTGCCTGGGTTACGTATGGATGTTTATAAAGACTTGATGGTTTGCCTGCATCTGATTGGGTTTCCCCCGTTTACTTCAGGGAAGCAGTTTGTGCTTGTTTATAATTTATATGGCAGCACGAGGACATGATTGTTTTCATTTTGTCAGACATAGTCTGTTCCTTGAGATTGTGTAAACAGACACAGTATTGCAGGGACAGTTAATCAGGACACTTGTTTCCTCTACCCGTAACACACACACAGCACACATTTTGAGAGATTCTAGAACTGTCCTGATGAAATATGTCCCTCCGTGGCGTCACACACATCCACTTTTCTTTCTTCTGTGTCGGTCTGCGCTTCTTGAGATATCATCAATTCCCGTTCAAGTCCATGTCTAATAACTCTGACACTCGGCCACCCCACTCCTTACTGTCACACACCCCCTCCCCGTCTTTCCTCTGCGGCTCTGGGTTTGCATAACAGGTAGTTACAGACACTTCCTCGTCCTGAGCAGGGATATCCTGGCGCCTGACTGTCGCTCTCTGGAGCTGTGCGGCGGCCGCTGGTGCTCTGGACCCCGTTTAGCTAAATATAGCTATTGTCACACTTAAAACGACGCACACATACACAGGCAGTTGCTGTACTGATATACTACACTAGTAGCAGACCACCATCGTAGCACTACATCACAAAAGCCAGACCATGGAGTCACTGACATCTTTGATGAATAACTTTTTCTAATAACACAGGAAATGTTCAGGGTGGCTATAAAAAATGACCCGGGGTTAAGAAAACAGCGGGTGTGATCAAAGAATTCTTATTAACTACATTTTTTACATGTATGAATAAAACGTCATGCTTCGAGTCGTGCTTGGCTGTGCAAAACTTGGTGCTGGGGTGTTTTGGGTGGTTGCTAAGGTGTTGCTAGGTGCCTGCTAGGGTACTCTAGTAGGACAGCATGTTTGATTAAATTAAAACTGAAATCACAACATGGCTTAAATAATTAAATCGCCATGGCTATGAGTTAATTAAACAAATTCATGATATGAAATTGCGATTAGATTTTTTTCACCCAAATCTGGGTGGTTGCTTAGGTGTTGCTAGGGTGATGGTTAGGGCTAGGTAACCACCTAGGCTGTTCTGGGTGGTTAGTAAGACATTGCTATAGTGTTCTAGGGTGTTGTTATGGGCAGTTGCTAGGTTGTTGGTAAAATGTTCAAGGTGTTTTGTAATGGCCTTTTATTTATTTATAAGATACTCCATGTTTTGTGATTTAGGTGGGTACTAGGGCGTTGTTAGATGGATGCTACACTCTTAGAAGAAAAGGTTCTATATAGAACCGTAAAAGTTCTATCAGCGCTACGTATTTGGAACCCCTAAAAGTTTCTATACACTCTTAAAAAAGGGTTCCTCTGGGTTCTATATAGAACCCTGTGGTTCCATACTTGGCCAATAGAAGCTTTTACCAAAAAAAATGGTTCTATATAGAACCATTTTGGAGTTCCATATATGAAGCGGGGGATGGAACCATTTCTGGTTCTAAATAGAACCATTTCTTCTAAGAGTGTAGGGTTTTCTGGGAGGTTTCTAGGGTATTGCTGGGATTTTCTAGTGTGGTAGTTGCTAGGATGTAACTAGGGTGTTCTGAGCGGTTGCTTGGGTGTTTCTAGAATGTTCTGGGTGTTTTGTTATGTTCTTTTATTTATTTATAAAATACGCCATCAATTTGCAGATCATGCAGATTAAGAATGCCAGTCGAGTCAGCATTTAAACATCCATGCAGATGAAGGATGCGCAAACCATTCAAAATGAACACGCGATAAAACGAGATAACATCACAGCCAGCACACTTTCATGGGACATCAGCAGCGTGTTTTGAAGAGACGGGCCTCCGTTCGTCCCAAATGGGAGTTAATTTAATTTGTCAGCGGGCTTCTGGCCAGGACTCTGTTGTTTCCTGTTGAATTGTGTGTAGTCGCTGCGCTCAGGCTGCTATGCTTTGTTGATGTTAGTTCTGTTATAGATCCTCAAAGCTCCATCTTTCCTTTCCCAAAATGCAGAACAACAAACATAGGACAATAGAGGCCGTATCTCTAAGGACAGACGGCTTAGATATTAAAGAACTAATGTGTTATTTGAAGGTGGGCGTGTTGTGTTTCTGTCAGGCTTAGTGAAGCTCCTCAAAGAGGCTGTTAGTGTTTGTACAAACTGGCTTGCACACTTACTGGCTAACTGGAACAGGGCTGCGATGGCCTCCTCCCACCACTGAGAATCCTGGGTAATGTGGCTTATCTCCAATAACCCAAACAGGAAGATTAGCTGACCCACGGTCAGAGCCACCGTAGCCATCAGGTTACATGCCCGCATCATGTCAAACTGAACTGTAAACAGAAAAGAGAAACTGGTTTGTGATTCAAACCCAACATGTACATGGACTGAAAATAAAATCCACTCTGAAATTTCACAAGTAATTACAAAGAAATGGCAAGTTAAGTTTAATTAAGCATGAAATAACTTTAAAGGGATACTCATACTCAATCATTTTACAACTCCCCCAGAGTTAAACAGTTGAGTTTTACCGTTTTCAAATTCATTCAGCCGATTTTCTGATATTTATTAGAATATCAGTAACCAGACAGTTTCTGGTCTCATTGACTTCCATAGTAGGAAAAAAATATACTATGGAAGTCAATGAGACCAGAAACTGTCTGGTCACTGATATTCTAATAAATATCAGAAAATCGGCTGAATGGATTTGAAAACAGTAAAACTCAACTGTTTAACTCTGGGGGAGTTGAAAAAATGAGCCTATTTCCAAAAAAAGTGGAGTATCCCTTTAAAAAAGCATGTTTTACATTGTGTATGAGCAGGTGTGTGTGTGTGTGTGTGTGTGTGTGAGGGTAGAACATCTGAATCATTGTAAGGAAGATCCAGCTGCAGATGTGCATGAGACACAACTTTGCCAATGTGGGTGTCACTTCCTGAAAGACACAATCCTTCACTGTGTCCATCCGTTTCCTATTTCTAAATCAGGATAGATGGACAGACGTGCCAGGCTGCATGATACAGGCCAGCAAATCTCCAGTGAGAGTTGCCATGGTTTAATACTAGCCAGACAACCACTAGGCATGTCCTTCATTTGAGGAGGACTCTTAAGCTAAGTTTTTTATGAATGCAAGCAGTTCATACACGCAATCATATACATAAAATATCTGTGAAAAAATGTAACACTTTTTGACAAATTTTGTGGCTTTTGAAAGCGTTACCCCTTCATAAAATTTTATATATATATTTATTTATATGGGTGGTGATGGCGCAGTGGATAAGACACATACCTGTGGATGATTTTAGATGATTTTATCTATTTATACCTTTTATCATAAAAATATTTGTGTGTTTAATTTTGGTTACCCAATAGAATTACATGTACCTTATCTTGACCCTGTATTGTCTTATTGTGTTTCACTGTATTTTGTAAATTTGTCTCCTGTGCCTTGTCTATTTATTGTGTAACTTATTGTTGTCTTGCACTTTTTTTCACCTTATCTTGGCCAGGTCGCCGTTGTAAATGAGAATTTGTTCGCAATCGGCCTACCTGGTAAAATAAAGGTTAAATAAAAATAAATAAATAAATACCTGTGGTGTGAGACCCGGGTTCGAATCCACTGCGAGACACCAATGTGTCCCTGAGCAAGACACTTAACCCCTAGTTGCTCCAGAGGCGTGCGACCTCTGACATACATAGCAATTGTAAGTCGCGTCAGCTAAATGAATAAATGTAAAATATATATATATATATATATATATATATATATATATATATATATGAAGAGTTCAGATGCAAAAGCCTTTAAGTGCAATTTGAAATTTTCTTCTAAAATGATTATTTTTTATCAAGCTTGTATATTTAAGTTCAGTAATTTCACTTAAATGGTAATGAAGATTACCTATTAATTGTCATTTAAGTGAAATTACTGAACTTAAATATACAAGCTTGATAAAAATGGTCATTTTAGAAGAAAATTTCAAATGGCATTTAGAGGCTTTTGCATCTGAACTCTTCATATATATAAATATATATATATAACATTTAAAACATTTTGTGGAGTGGTAACACTTTAAATAATAACTTACTGAAAGTTATTTTAAAGTAACGTGAAACATTAGCAAAGTTGATGTTCACTTAAATATGAAATATATTTATGAAACATGTACACTATGGACATTTTATATATTTTTTAGTGTTTAATGTCAGACATTAATTTTGTATCATGCTTGGCACTGAAATAATATACACATAAAATATTATGATTTATGTTCAGTAAAATTTCTAATTGAATGTACATGATACGTTGAAAATTAAAATATTTCTGTTAAATTAGTAGCATTAAAAAGTTCATAAATCTGTTGATTTGCTGCATTTCCCTCACACGCTCTAGCTGCATCACGGAGACTCACGTTTGACAGTGCTGCGTGACTCCTGGTACCCCGCGAACTCCGATCCCCAGCTGAGTCTCTGGCACGGTGTGAGCTCGTGAGTGTGCGTGTCCTCGTGCGCACACGCTCTCCAGAGCCCGACGCTTCTCCTCCGTCCGTCCTCCAGCACCTGTAACACCCAGTTAGAGCTGAACGTCGCCACGTTGTTGAGCACCAGAGAAAGCAGGGCCACCGCCGCCGCCACCGCCACCAGCCTGCGAACGGCCATACGCCTCTCAAACACCTGAAACGTCCACGGGTACACGTGCACGCTAAACGCAGAGCGGCATGAACGCTGTGAGAGGTTAGCTAGAGGACATCGCCACTCATTCTTGTGTCTTGAGGAGTCTCTAGCCCTCTTCCTCAGAGTCCGGGACCGATGCTGCTCGTAGGGCTGGACGCTGGACCTCCAAGGCCATCACATAAACAAGAAATCCTCGTCCTTTCTCTGTCTGTTCCTCCCCCTTTCTCCTGCAGATGTGCGCTGGGTCGGTTTTTTTCTCCCGCTGAGGAATGTCTACGTGATGCGGTCTCTGTGCTTTTTGTTCTTTCTCACTCGTTTATCTCAGATTACTCATCCTAACCAGTTTCCCATGTTCACAAGCGTGTGTACTTCATCCCTGAAAAGCTGAGGAGAACTTTGAGGGTAGGGAGTACTTGGGAATACATCTCTCTCTCTCTCTCTCTCTCTTTCTCTCTGTGGCTAACATGTTACTCCAGCTACAGGATGTGTTTCCTGGAAGGAAAACAGACAGAACAGAATGCAACGCCGTCCTCTTTCTCTCTTTGACTCAGTGAGAGGTTTATTAATGGAGCGGGAGATGTAACATCATGTATTTAGTGAAATATACCTGTAGCACTAAGTATTAAAGTTCAGCTTTCACTCCAGACATGAATGATTTCCTCAAATACTGTGTTATTGAGGAGAGCTGTTCTGTTATAGTGGGCAGATGAACCTTTTTCACCTGCTGGACCATAAAACAAGTGAAAAAAATAATCCTACAGATGCACATTGAAGAAGCTACATAGCCAAAACAATGTAAAAATTGACTTTATCCATTAAAGGGATGAATCATAAATCATACTACTGGTTGGATTTGGTTCTCTCTCTACTTTTCTGTTGTTCTGGGCCCCCAAAGATTCAGGGAATTTCCTGGTGCTTAACTCTAATAAACAGCCCACATCTGTATCTACTAAAGCCGAACGGAGCGAAAAAGACGAGAGAACTGGGGGATTTTGGATAAATAAAGACCAGATGGGACTGGATGAAAAAAGGAGCGAGGGCACGAAGGGCCAAGCGAGTGGGAGAGAGGGAATGTGGGAGAGAGAGTGTTGGGTGTTGATGGGGTCATTCCATGCATAGCTGAAACGGTTCGCTCATGAGGTGGAACGAAAGGAGAAAGAGCAGAAACACTCAAAGTGCAGCTGCTGAGTGCTGAAGAGACAAAAGACTGCGCTAACATCATCTTTAACACGTCCTCACACCATTTTAAGACAGATCTGATGCTTTGTTGTTTCAGTGCATGTATCCACACTTTTATACAGTGCAGATCTTAAAGGAGTATAGTTCACTTTAATTAATTTACTCACCCCCATGTCATCCACGATGTCCATGTCTTTCTTTCTTCAGTCGAAAAGAAATTAAGGTTTTTGATGAAAACATTCCAGGATTTTCTCCATATAATGGACTTCAATGGGGTCCAAACGGTTCAAGATCTAAAAGACAGTTTCAGTGCAAATAGCAAACTGTTCAAAGGGCTTTAAACGATTCCAGACGATGAATAAGGGTCTTATCAAGCGAAAGGATCGCTCATTTAATAAATAAATAAAAATGTTTAAGTTTTTATAAGCACAAATGCTCGCCTTGCTCTGTTCTGTGATGCGCGTTTGTGACTCCTATTCGAACTCGTTCATCAAAATGAAGTAATCTTTTTTCGAGTCATGACTCAAAGGGTCCTAGATAAGACTTTTATTCATAGTCTGGTGTCGTTTAAAGCCCTTTGAAGCTGCAATGAAACTCTCATTTGGACCTTGAACCGTTTGGACCCCATTGAAGTCCATTATATGGAGAAAAATCCTGGAATGTTTAATTTCTTTTCGACTGAAGAAAGAAAGACGTGAACATCTTGGATGACATGGGGGTGAGTAAATTATCAGCAAAAGTTTTTTTTTAAAGTGAACTACTCCTTTAAAGTGTTGAGAAAAAAGACATAAATGGACTGCATTTATATAGCGCTTTCACAGACCCAATGGCCATCAAAGCGCTTTACATATTGCCTCACATTCACCCATTCACACACCGACGGCGGTGTCAGCCATACAAGGCGCCATCCAGCTGGTCGGTAGCAGCCGGGGTTAGGTGACTTGCTCATGGACACCTCGACACTTGGTCAGGTGGAACCAGGGACTGAACCACCAACCTTTCGGTTTGTAGAGAATCTACATGAACCACTGAATATCTGAATATAATATACATGAACATATGAAAATAAAATCTGAATATTATATATAATGTTGTTTTTTTTTATTAATTCCTATTGCTCAAACAGTTGTCAATAGCAATGAACCATAGGTTAGATTTCCAAGGAAACCATAAAATAAAATATATATCCTCAATGCAATGTCGCTTTGGATAAAAGCATCTGCCAAATACATATATGTTAATGTAAAATGTGTGCATGTTTGTGATTGAATCTCCAGTGAGGCGGTGTGGGAGAACATGGCACGGATGTGTGTGAAGAGTCGTCGTCTGGACGTGGCGCGCGTGTGTCTGGGGAACATGGGTAACGCACGGGCGGCTCGTGCTCTCAGGGACGCTGAAAAAGAGCCGGAGTTGGAGGCACAGGTGGCCGTACTGGCGACACAGCTGGGCATGCTGGTAAGACACACAAAAATGAGTCAAATATGCTAACCTTATAAATGTTCCCGTTCTCATTGTGCACATTCAGTAGTGTGCATTATTATTAAAGAAAGGAAAGTTGTTGTTATCTATTATCTTTCCCCACCTCTGGAACAACTTTCCTGCTGTTTTATGTAGGTATGTCACATTATGGAAGCTGAATACATCGCAAATGACGTGTTTAAATCACACAAGCACAAACACAACGTTATCTAAATAAACCTTGTGCACTCGGAGCCTCTCTGTCTCGTTCAGTACAATAACAAGAACTAAACATTTGGATTTAAACATTTGGGTTTATCTCCGCATCTCTCTCTTTTTTCGCAGGAGGATGCCGAGCATTTGTATAAGTCATGCGGGAGGTTTGATTTATTGAACAAGTTTTATCAGGCGGCAGGTCAGTGGCAGCAGGCGGTAGAGACGGCAGAAACACACGACCGCATTCACCTCCGAACCACATACTACAGCTACGCCAAACACCTGGAGGCCATGGGGGACAAGACCCTAGCGCTGGTGTAGTGAGTGTCACCGTCACACACAATCACATGCACTCTGAGGTCACAGGGATTTGATTTTTGTGCAAAATGTATATTTTCTAACTCCTTTATTAAATCAGAAAGCTATGGGACACTTCACCATATTATTTATGTTTTTTTTTTTAAAGAAGTCTCTTATGCTCACTGGAAATACAGCAAAAACAGTAATGAAATGTTTTACAAATTCAATTCACATTTAATTGTATACTTTAAAGTGATCTGTTATCAGAGATGAAAGTCTAAATAAAAAGTCTGTCCATTTCTCAGAAATAAAAATAAGATAACACAAATCATACAGTTTGATAGCATTATGCAGAAACAATAAGCTCATTCAAGTAATTATTTACACAATTATTAAAATATATAGAAAATTTGGCAGTGGTACATGTTGATTTAAAGTAACTGTTTTCTATGTAAATGATTATTCCTGTCGTCAACGTTGAAATGTCAGCATATTTCTCATGATCGTTCAGAGATCATTTTGCTGCTCAGATTAAAGAAGTAAAATCTCTTTGTGGTCTGTTACTTCTTTTCTTTCCCACTCAATAGCTTCGAGAAGTCAGACACGCATCGGTTTGAAGTTCCGAGAATGCTGATGGAGGACAATGTTTCATTGGAGATCTACATCAATAAAATGAAGGACAAGTGAGTAACTGTGCAGAGATGATTCATGGTTATGCCCCCTGCAGTCTGGCATGGCTTTCATATTCCCACGGTCCGTTGTCTGGTGTGTGTGATTGGACAGGGATCTGTATAAGTGGTGGGGTCATTATCTGGAGAGCCAATCAGACATGGAGGCTGCGCTGCATTACTACGCCTTCGCTCAGGACTACCTGTCTCAAGTGCGCGTGCACTGTTATCTAGGAAACATTCAGAAGGTATGTTTGATGAATTTGATTTGAATTTGGAGTTTCCTCGATGCATTGAATCCTTCACGCTGATCTGTATACAGAGGTGTTTAGTAACGAAGTAGAACTACTTAACCCTTGTGCATCCTTATGGACATTTTTGTCCTTTTCAGTTTTGTTTTTTTGATCACTTTGCATTGAGTAACTGTGCAGAGATGATTTATGAATCCTTCATGAAAGCCAAGCTAACTGCAAAAAACTTGCCACAGGTGTGTATTTTTATTGAAATTTTACTATTCCACCGTCATTTACTTAAAAAAATATTTTTTGCATTAGGTACAAAAAATACTCCCCTCAGCGCCTTTTGGACAAAAATGTCCCCATTGAAACCCATTAAAAATGCCATTTTTAATCCCCGGTTCAGTTAACTATAAAATTATGCAATCTTTGTTAAGAGGCTTTCATTCTGATGGCAAGGCTTCAAAATTTTATTTTTTACTATTTTTTATCAGATGGTGTCATTTTTTTAAGTTTGGCCTATAAAACAAATATTGCTTTATTCCTGTTTTCTGCTTCGGCATACTATAGAGCCGACTGGATAAATTATGCAACAATATTTGTGTGGGTGTGTTGGTATGGATGTCGGAGTGTGGTTAATATGCGTGTTATAAAAAAATATGTGTGTGTGCGCGCATGTGTGTGTTTGTAATACTGAGAGAGAAAAACTGCAAATTCAAATCCAATCACTGTGAGCACCAATGGGGAAAATATGTTACTACGCCCAAACAAACTGTTACTGAAAGCTCATTTTTTGAGATATCATCCTCAAATTTGGAAATCAACCTATTTAGATTTGTGACTTTGATTTTATTGCAGTTTTGAGTTCAACCTGATTTAAAATATATATATTTTATATAAAATATTTTTTATAAATAATTTTCATAAACTTATACCTATATAACTTTTTTTTGGATTTACTTTTTTTTTTTTTTTTTTACTTCAGCAATAATCTGCAAAGGGTCTTCTTTAAAATGATACCAAACTTAAGTCTGTGCTCCAAAGCGTCACATTTTTATGACAGTTTTTTGACATGGACATTTTTGTCCTCTTTTTACCTATGTGTAACTTTTTTTAATTGATGCACAAGGGTTAAGTACTAAAATGCTGTATCTGTACTGTTTTTTTTTCTCATACTTCTACTCTTACTTCAGTAGATATTTTTGATGAATTTAATACTTTTACTTTGATATTTTTTTAATGTTCCGCTAGTTACTCGTTACAATTATAAAAAATTACGAATCATTCGTTGCAAGTTGGCTTTCATGCTGCCTAAATTGCTCGCCAGTTTTATAGAGTAATGGTATTGATTGACACACACATTGACAAATGCAGGGGTTATCCAGCAATGACATTTTTTGGCGGCCGCCAAAGCAAATTTGTATCCCGCCAAAGCGCCTTATTTGATTGCTAGTTCAAACTTTTGACTGCTTTCTTTAATAATTACATGACATAATACTTGTACTCATTTTAAAATAGACTACTTGCAATAGTTAAGTACAAAAAATGTTGAATACTTTAGTACTTCTACTTAAGTGCGGTGCTTAAAGAGCACTTCAACTTCTACTCAAGTCACTTTTTTGGTACTTTTACTCAAGTCTGGGTTTCTAGTACTTTATACATCTCTGTCTGTATATTTCTCAGGCGAGTGAGATAGCCAATGAGACGGGGAACAGAGCAGCGTCTTACCATGTTGCACGTCAGTACGAGGGACAGGATGAAATCAGCCAGTCGGTGCACTTCTACACACGAGCACAAGCATATAACAACGCCATCCGGCTGTGTAAAGAGAATAACTTGGACGAGCAACTCATGAATCTGGCGCTGCTCAGCAATCCGGAAGACATGATGGACACGGCCATGTATTATGAAGAGAAAGGAACACACATGGACCGAGCTGTTATGCTTTATCATAAGGTGTGTGTCATTTCACATTCAGATACGTGTTGTTGTGTCAAACTTAACCACTAGGTGGTGCCGATCACTTATGTAACATCGCACCGTTCCAGGCAGGTCACGTCTCTAAGGCTTTAGAACTAGCTTTTGCCACAGAGCAGTTTGGAGCTCTGCAGCTGATCGCAGAGGACCTGAATGAGACCAGCGACCCTGCCTTACTAGCACGCTGCTCAGATTTCTTCATAAAACACGCTCAGTACCAGAAAGCTGTGGAATTGCTGGTGGCTGCCAAAAAGGTGAACACTGTCATGCATTCAGTCATGTTCGTAACATTTATGCATGCAAACAGAACCCTTTTTAATTCTAGTGTTTTGAAACGTGTGCGTTTAGTACCATGAGGCGCTCCAGTTGTGTTTGGACCAGAGTTTGAACATCACAGAAGATCTGGCTGAAAGTCTGACGGTGTCAAAAGACTCGACCCATCTGTCTGAGGCCGAGCGAAAGGAGCTGCTGGAGAAAATCGCAGACTGCTGCATGCGCCAGGGCAACTATCACCTCGCCACTAAGAAATACACACAAGCTGGAAACAAGATCAAGGTTTGGTTTCTGCTCAAATCAACAGCTGATTTAAACTCCCATCTTATGACATGGCTTTCTGGAATACATGATTCTGATTGGTCAATCATGGCTCTCTGCGACGAATTGACCTTTTCCCAATCAGTTTCCTGCACTGTGCTAGTTATATGTTACTCATTTTATTTCACATTCTTCCTAATCACGTCTTCAATTTAAATAATTTCAGCTCGAATTAACACTATAAAACCTACTAGTGTATCGTATTTGATGCATGAATTTCTAAGGCCTCTAAATTATCCAAATGATCAGAACTTTGTTGCACACAATCTATGTATTACTTTTGAAGAATGTCTTTTATCTCTCGATCATTTTTATATTGCTTTGCATTATGTGCCCCTGCACACACACACACTATTAAAACTACAGAGATTTGATCATTAAACTAAGCATTTAGATATATCGAGAGATTTTGAATGACAACTGCAAAATATTAATATGCATTTTATGCAAGTAGTCTGCTGTACTGTTTTACAATTAAATCAAAATTTCATCTTACTTTTTGGCAATATAATCAAAAACATCAGTACCAAATTGCATTTCATTTGCACATTTTGGACCTCTAAGATAAATCTGATGCATTTTCACCAGCTATTTATTCTTGTTTATATCTTCTGTCATCCTGAAATAGGTCTTCACCAGAAAAGCAAAGACATCAAGCTTTTCTTTTCTGTTCTTGTCTTTGACAGGCGATGCGAGCGCTGTTGAAATCCGGCGATACAGAGAAAATAGTGTTTTTCGCAGGCGTTTCCAGACAGAAGGAAATTTACATAATGGCAGCCAACTACCTGCAGTCTCTGGACTGGAGGAACGACCCGGACATCATGAAGAACATCATTGGCTTCTACACAAAAGGACGTGCACTCGACCTGCTCGCCGGCTTTTATGAGGCCTGTGCTGAGGTACTGAAAAGTTGAAAAGAAATTAAGGTTTTTGATGAAAACATTCCAGGATTTTTCTCCATATAATGGACTTCAATGGGAACCAAACGGTTCAAGGTCCAAATGAGAGTTTCAGTGCAGCTTCAAAGGGCTTTAAACGACACCAGACGATGAATAAGGGTCTTATCAAGCGAAACAATCGCTCATTTAAAAAATAAACAACAAAGTTCAAGTTTTATAAGCACAAATGCTCGCCTTGCTCTGTTCTGTGATGAGCGTTCGTGACTCGAATGAATGAACGAATCTTTTTTCGAGTCATTTTGTGTATTTCATTCGTTGAATGAACCAAATGACTCGCAAAAAGATTTGTTCTTTTTGATGAACGAGTTCGAATAGGAGAGTCACGAACGCGAACACTTAAATACAGTGATGATTTACTGTGGTGTTTGTTCACAGGTGGAAATCGATGATTATCAGAATTATGAGAAGGCGTATGGAGCTCTGACAGAGGCCTGCAAGTGTCTAACTAAAGCAAAGAGTCGCAGTGGAGACGAGGCTGACAGCAGGATCCTCATACTGACACACAAACTCGGACTCATCAAGAGATTCATTCAGGCACGCAGGTACCGATGAAATACTAGCATTTCGTTTGTGCATTCATTCAACACCTGTGCACACGTTTGCAAATGTATTTGTGTGTGTCAAGGATGCACGAAGAGGATCCAGTAGAAGCGGTGCGTGTGTGTGAGTCTCTGCTGGAAGAGAAGGATCTGGACCCTGCGGTGCGTATTGGAGATGTGTATGGGTTCCTGGTGGAATACTACTGCCATCATGGCAACTTCCAGCAGGTATCTACACATTGAGGTTCATGTTGTTTTTTTTTTTTTTTTTTTTGTGAATACTTTATTTTCAGCTCTAAGTTTACAAAAACAAAAACAGAAAAACAAGTAGACTACCGTAAAAAAAAATAAAAGTAAAAAAAAAATAAAAAATCCCCCTCCCTCCCTCCCCAAAAGGGTGCTCCAATATTCTACAGTTGAAATATAATGTAACAATATCATCGAGGTCAGTCACATTCTAATATCACATTATCCACATGATCTAGATAGGGTTGCCAGATTTTAATAAAAGTTCATGTTGTGTTTTATTGGGGCTTTACACTGTTTGCTGCAGTCCGAATCAGAGTACGATTGTTCCCTAGTAGCATTGTGCTGGTTGAGTCTATCGAAACTTGGTGCATTTGCATTCATCTTGCATGATTACAGACATAATTCATCGACCCATTCATTAGCTACTTCAAAGCGCTTCACAAATATAGAAACATAATAATAAAACATACAATTAAACAAACAATGCAATAAAATACAAAATAAAAACATTTAATAATAATAATAAAAAAAATTCAACAATTAAATAAAAGCTACCCTAAACAAATAAGTTTTAAGAGTGAGAACACACACTCATGCTCACAAGGTAAAATATCACCACTGTCATCTCTTACATGTTTCATTGAATGACATCAGCTTAAAAGCATGCACATTTTACCGTATTTCCTAAAGAAGTGCCAATCCAAGTTTGAGTTGCTTATATATTCTTGCAAATCACAAAATATTTTCTGTGAATGTGCAAGATTTCCGATTCATTAGCCTCTATAGGTAAATAACTAGAAGGTATGGTAAAATGGTAAAATTACTTACTAAAATGTTTACGCTAATAAATTAAAATAATATTATAACAAATACCAGTCTCCACTATCAAGTTTTGTACAGCTAAAATAATAAGAAGTGCATCACAACGGAAGCCGTGCACATTGGAGTTGCATTCATTCATTTTCAGAAATTCCAGTTATAATTTTGTGTTTCTCTATGTGTATTATTAGGCATGGAGTAAAATAGAGGAATTGAGATCAACACGTCCCAACATAAATGTGAGTTTATATGTGAGTCAAACCAGTCTGGAGGCTCTTCAAAACGCTGCTGGAATCCGCCTGGTCTACGGAAACACAAACGATGCCCATGCTGCCGATGATGAGGAAGAGGTGGAGGAAGATGAGAACATCAATCATTGATGGTCATCAAGATGCCTCCAGATAATCACACACATTTCTTAATGCACACGACTAGCCTACCGAAGTATGCCTGTCTGAGTCTTGGTCCATTTTTAAAAAGACGTGCCATGTTTCTATGGGACTGCCGGTAAATGGGACGTCTTTGAAAGTTGATGTGTGATTTTGTTAAAGCCGCTTTGCAGGCTGCCTTAAGTAGAGTGGCTTGTGTGTGAATGCGCAGGATGCACTTATGTATGTGATGTGTGTGTGGCCTTTTCAATAACAATCTAGCGGGACCACTATATTTAAGCCATTTTGTAAAATTTACAAATTATTTAATGACCAGACTTGTTCTGCTACCTTTGTATCATATATCTTGTATACATTTTAATACATTTTCTACGCATTTACTTAATCATGTTGCATTTTTGAGTGAATTACAATACATCTCTCAAAGTCAAATGTACAAGTACTTTATCAATTTTGTGTTAGAACATGTTGCATCAGTTGAAGTAGATCGCGGTAATACGTCAGATGGAGCTGCTGTACACAGTTTGCTGTTCCTCAGTGAGAGTGAAGTTCATTATAAACGCCCATGGAGACTCCAGTGTTTATAGAAACCAGACACACCTCTGACAGCTGCACAACATGGACTCGACGAGTCAACAGAGCTCAATTAACGAACTTAAGGAGCAAATTCGCTCTCTGACTGACGAAACTGTAAGTTATTTTCTCATATGAAGGAACGAATGCTTAAGTAATTGGGTTGTAATCATAATAGCGCAGTGTATTTAATCAGGGGTCAGTTTGTGAGGAAAGATAATAAGTTACCATTCAAAAGTGTTTCTTTAATCTTAATACTCTTATTAAGCAAGGGCACATTGGTCGAAAGTGACAGTAAAGACATTTTTAAAGTTACGAAATATTTTTATTTCAAATAAATGCTGTTAGTTCTTTCAATATTGATAACAATAATGTTTATTGAGCAGCAAAATAAAGATCACGTGACTAAAGACTGGAGCAACGATGCTAAAAATTTAGCTTGGCATCACAGGAATACATGATTCAGATAGGAAATTTCACAATATTACTCTTTTTAGTGCCTTTTTTGATCAAATAAGTGCAGCCTTGGTGCATAAGAGACTTTTTCTAAGTCTTACAGGGTTGGAATAACATGACTGAAAAAAAGTCTTACTGACCCCAAACTCTAATGGTAGCCTACCGTATGGTCTGTTAAGGTTGTAACCTCCTGCACCATATCATGCTGAATGTTGATTATAGCAGTGCGGTTTTGAGACCATATTTTAATGGTCTTGGTCTTGTCATGGACTCGTGTGCATTTGGACTCGGAAATGACTCGTCCTCGAACATTTTTTTTTAGGACTCGGACTTATTCCCGAGTCCACTCGAGTTCAATTCAAAATATTTTTCATGATTATTAATGTATGTTAATAAAATTTTTCTTTAAATTGATTGACACGCCCAGTGATTGGTAATTTTCTAGTGCGCAACTGCGCATGACAAATTGTAATAAAATTACTTTTAACACCACCTACTATGTGGCCTTTTTACCCTAAAGTGATCATATTTTTTAAACTAAGTAAATTCAGTATAAAAAAAAGGATTTCTCTAAGTAAATAAAAGTAAATTAGGTAATCAACCCTCACTGGTCTCGGTCTCGACTCGGACTCGACTCTCTTTGGACTCGGTCTTGACTCGGACTCGACTCTCTCTGGTCTCGGTCTCGACTCGGACTCGAGTGAGGTGGTCTCGACTACAACACTTATAGTGTTACTGTTAACCTCATTGACTGATATACTGTACAGGTACAGCTGCGGGAACGAAATGAAGTGCTGTTTAGTAAGCTTGACTCGGCCCAGATCAAACTGGGTCAGCAGGCTGCGTCAAAGAGCGAGCTGTCTGTCAAACTGGTCCAGTGTGAGGAAGACAAACTGAAGGTAAGAACTGAAACGAGCCTGGAAATATGGGATCTGCCTGAAGTCTGCCTATAAAATGCTGCACACAATATTATTATGTGTGTATGTGTTTCAGATCTCTAAAGACCTTGTTGATGTGCAGATTGAGGCCAATAAAATGAGAGAGAGGTATGAAGCAGAAATCTTTGACCTGAAAAACATGGTAAGTGCAGGACACACTCATGATCAATCTCCTTTATTTATACGGCTCTTTAAACTCTCTGCTCTCTTTCCCAGGTTTTATCTCAGGAGGGAACGGCCTCATCTCTTCAGACGGAGCGTGACCGGCTCAGAGATGAAGTGTCGGCAGCATCGGCCCGTTTAGAAGTCATTGAGCGGAACGAGCGTGACCTGGCCGAAGAGTACGCGGTGCTAAAGAGCAACTTCCTGTCGTTGAGGAGTGCTTATGAAAGGGAACGCACACACTCCGAAGAGCTCAGCGCTGAGCTGCTCGCCCTCGCACACACACACGACACACTCCTGCAGGAGAGAGAGCGGACGCACAGACACACGATGGAGGTGGAGAGGGTTCGAGCGCTCATCAGCAGGGCGTCACTGAACAGAGTCAGCGTGAGAGACACACACATGCTCAGCTTTATCAAATACCTACGCTAGCAAAGTATGTTTCTTTACAGGGCACTGGATAGATTTGAATTTATAAGGCCAAACAAATATTGAAGTTTAAAAGGTTATAGTTCACCCGAAAATAAACACAAATGAAGATGAAATCTGAGAGCTTTCTGTCCCTCCATTGACAGTCTACGCAACTGACACCTTCAGGAAAGATTCATATTTTGTAAATAAAGTGTTAATTTATGTTTCTTTGTGTACTTTGTGTAAAGTCATTACTTATATGATGTCTTCACTACCTTTCTGTGGCTTGAAAATAGTAGTTGCGTAGACTGTCAATAGAGAGCATGAGCCTCCGCTTCAGGCTCATGGACCTTATTTCGGAAACAATATGTGTGGTAGTCGATGGCGAGAGACAACTTATCTTTTCAATCCGTCTGAACTGTGCCCTCAATTACACATAGGATGTTTGTCAATTTAAAAGATAATTATGAAAGTCAAGAAAGTCGCAGTTTGTCATGAAACAGAAGAGGAACATTTAGTTTTATGTGAAAATCGCTCAAAGAACTACATCTCCCAGGATGCGAAACAAAGAGTGAGATCCGCTGCTCGTGTGTGTGCAGTCTGGTACAAAACACTTAAGGCATGACGGTGTAACGTTACGATTATAACGCAACACTATAGAAACAATGACAGGTGTTAGCTTCAGTAAAGTTAGCTTCATTCATTGAGATAAAATGTGCACCTTTTGGAGTTTGTAGTTTTTGTAATTACGTATTTTCACAGTTTTAAACCTCCACAGTTTCACATCAAACTGCAACTTTCTTGACTTTAAAATGTTATCTTTTAAATTGACAAACATCACATGTGTAATTCAGAGCACAATTCAAAAGAGATCAAAATATGTGTTGTCTCTCGCCATTACAATATACAATATTTTTCCGAAATAAGGTCCTGTGGTGGTCGACTGGAAGGGGAGGGGTTAAGGCTCTCTATGGAGGGACAGAAAGCTCTAAAGATTTCATCAAAAAGATCTTAATTTGTGTCTTAAACGACATGAGGAGAGTAAATAATGAAATGATTACATAATTATAATTACAGACAACACTTACAGTGCATTTAGAGTCGATCTGTGTACACACACCGAAGTATGACAGTAATAATAATAGTGATGCATTGCTTTATCAGATCACACTAACCACTGAAAGGGGAACAACGATATTTCCTAACGAACTTAAAAAAGTTATATATTTAAATACTCTGTTTTAATGTCTGTTTGAACAGCCAGAGGAGTTTGAACACAGCAAGAGCCCACTGGAAAAAAACGTAAGAAAATCATCAGTATTTTATTTGTGTAACACGTCAATTTTATTTGTTTTGAATTTTTCACAATATAGTTTTTTTTTTTTTTTTTTTTTTTTTTAGAAAATCATGATGTTAATGATTTTTTTTTATTTTTAGCGGGTTTTCACGACGCGTCATCAATCCGGAAGTCGGCCATTTTGGAGGCACAGAACATAAACAATGCCATAGAACTGAACGGACGCGCAAATTTGGCTGTTTATTTCTGCTGAAAAATGGTCGAGTTTTGGTCTGTACTAATCGGTCGCATCGGGAAAATACCTTTTGAGTTCTATAGACTGCCAAATTTAAAGACAATAGTGCAAAAAAAAATGATGAAAGAAGGCGTTTGTGGTTGTGAGAGGCACAGCATCAGCTCATCAGTCACATGTGTTTAATGTTAACGTATTAACTATGGCTACATTCACACCGTCTCTCCAAATCCGATTGGAATTTGATCTAAAATGATGTCCACACTCAAGAAGAATTGCAGTACGGGCTAGAGAAGCTAGCTCGTTCGGACCTTTACTAACGTTACTTATTAACTTTAGTTTGTCAAAATATTGCGCTGTCTCCTGCTTGGTAAGTCCTTCTCTAGCTATATGATTTCGCACCTACCACGGGTTTTTCTGTGTTTTTTTAGCGGAACAATGTGTTCAGTAGTACATAAACAGTACAATCCATGCTGTTGTTTACATCCGAGTGCCTCCATAATGGCCGCTCATCCGGGTTTATATTGCGAAAATATATGATTAACGTTACGCATCTAAGATTTGCTACATACACTCTAAACAATACTGGGGTTGTTTGAACCCATATTTGGGTAAAATATGGACAAACCCAAATTTGGGTTGAAACAATCCAGCATTTTTTAGAGTGTAGTAATTGCTTATGTTAGTGTACTGGATGTATGCTTGTAAAAATTGTATGTAATGTATATCCAAATATAGCTGGGCATTATAGTTTACATTTTGTGACATATTCTTTGCATAATACTTCTTATTATTGTAATATGTCTAGATTAGAAATGAGGACTGACAGCACGAGGAAAGAAACTGTTGCACAATCTTTTTGCGTTGGCCCTTAAGCCACGCTACCTCTTGTGGGAAGGGAGAATATTTTTGTGGGAACGGAGAATGTTTATGATATTAATACATGTGTGATGTTTTTCAATGCAGGGAGCGTGGAATAACCTGAGAGATGAGCTAGAAAACCTGAGGAAGAGCTACGAGGGACACCAACGACAACTGGAGGAGAAAGTGTGAGACTCATGATGACGTCTGCAAGTTTGACCTACAAGCCCCATCTTGGGTCACAAACACTTAATACTCATGAAAGCAGGGTCCAAAATGTTCTATGGTCACTGAAACCACATTTAGTCAGATTTAGTCAGAAACACATGTGACCCAATAGACGTGTACAAAAACAAAGGAGCGACTGCGCAAAGGTAACTGTTGTAAAAGAAAACGTCATTCTGTCAAACATTCGGTAAAGCACAAATACATATTCATGCAAAAGATCACAGACCTTATTCACAGCAGTGCCATCTTTGTGAGGCTGTAAGAATTTATTTTTCTGACAGAAATTAATATTTTCATTCACCATGGATGCATTAAATTGATCAAAAGAGACCGTAAATCATTTATTTTAGATAAATACTGTTCTTTTGTGCTCTTATCATATATGTAATACTAAGATAATACTTGGTGGTAGTCATAAAATCATAATCTGATCTCAAATGATCACAGGAGACGTATTTTAATAGCATTTCCCTCACCTGAGCACCTGTGATGGGATTGGCTGAGACTGGTGAGTGTAAACTGAGTCATTGCCACACTCAGACGAGGGTACAATGGTGTCTGTTTAAAGTTTGACCGATTGAAACCAAACTCTGTGCACCTGCTACATTAGGAGTGATGTGGTGGAGCTTTTATCTTCATGAGTGGGCGATCTTTGATGCATGTGGTCACTGGTTTAGTCACGAGACGTGGGCGTGAAGGTCAGCTGATGAGTCTATGTGTTGTCTTTCTCATAGTGTGGCCATGGGCAGAGAACAACAGGAGAATAAGAGAGCCATTCAAAACACCCGACACGAGCTATCCCAGCAGTCTGCAGTGAGTACAGTCTCAGTCACACACAGAAGAGGCTGTATATGTGTTTCTGATGACTGATTTGTTCCCATCTACATGCAGACACTGATCATATCTCAACATCAGCTGAAGGAGGCTGAGACTCAGGTCTCTGAACTACAAAATCACCTGAAGGAACTCAACAGAGAGTACAGGGCCCGACTCACACACTATATTCAGGACGTTACAGTATGTGTACTAGCCAGCTGACATCTGGTTAAATGAATGGTGCATTAAAGGAGTAGCTCATTTTTAAAAAAACTTTTGCTGATAATTTACTCACCCCCATGTCATCCAAGATGTGCACGTCTTTCTTTCTTCAGTCAAAAAGAAATTAAGGTTTTTGATGAAAACTTTCCAGGATTTTCTTCATATAATGGACTTCAATGGGGACCAACCGGTTCAAGGTCCAAATGAGAGTTTCAGTGCAAACTGCAAACTGTTCAAAGGGCTTTAAACGACACCAGACGATGAATAAGGGTCTTACCTAGGACCCTTCGAGTCATGACTCAAAAAAAGATTTGTTCATTTTGATGAACGAGTTTGAACAGGAGAGTCACGAACGCTCATCACAGAACAGAGCAAGGCGAGCATTTGTGCTTATAAATCTTAGACTTTTTTATTTATTTTTTAAATGAGCGATCGTTTCGCTAGATTAGACCCTTAATCATCGTCTGGAATCGTTAAAAGCCCTTTGAAGCTGCACTGAAACTGTCTTTTGGGCCTTCAACCGTTTGGACCCCATTGAAGTCCATTATATGGAGAAAAATCCTGGAATGTTTTCATCAAAAACCTTAATTTCTTTTCAACTGAAGAAAGAAAGACGTGGACATCTTGGATGACATGGGGGTAAGTAAATTATCAGCAAAAGTTAATTTTTTTTAAACTGAACTACTCCTTTAATGTCAACAAAAATATCACTTTCCAGTGGTAAAGTTTTTGAAAGAAGTCTCTCATGCTCACCAAGGCTGCATTTATTTGATTAGAAATGCAATAAAAACAGTAATACTGTGAAATATGATTGCAATTTCTTTTTAGTTTTCTTTTTGAATATTTTGTAAAATGTAATTTATTCCTGTCGCCAGTCTTCAGTGTCACACGATCCTTCAAAAATCACTCTAACATGATGATTTGCTACTCAAGAAACATTTATTATTATTATTATTATCAATATTGAAATACTGCGTAATATTTTTGTGGAAGCCATAATCCGTTTTTTTTTTCAGGATTCAATAGAACAGCATTTGTTTGAAATAGAAGTCTTTGTAACATTATAAATGTCTTTACTGTCACTTGATCAATTCAGTGCATCCTTGCTGAATCTTTTTTTTAATCTTCCTTGCTGCAAACATTTGCAGGAGTGTTTTGATGTTGTGTGGTTTCTGGGCTGTAGGAGTCTGTAACTGCAGCTGGTGGTGGTGATTTGGGACAGAAGTTGAAGGGTATTGTCGAGTCCATGCTGGAGGAGATGAAAATATCATATCGCTCCAGAGAGGAACAACTCACCAAAGCTGCCAAAACATACCACAAACGCATACAGGGTCTGACCAACGCCCTTCAACAACTACTCGTTGCTTACAGGTGCATGTACTTCTTTGTGTTGTGGCATTTCAGCCCCGTGTTAAAAGCAAAACATGCTCTACAGTCTAGTTGATCTAATATTTAGATTTTATTTTTCATTTACTAAAAAGTTTTGAATACTTTGTTAACGCTAATAACCCTGAGCTATCCCTAACAAATGTTTTGTATCAGATTTTTCTAATTATCTGGTGACATTTTCAGACATTTCAGCCTCGTATAAAAAGCAAAGCCTGCTCACACACACACTAGATCTGATTTGGTCTGATAAGTAGTGTCTGTGTCCCAGACTGCAACGTGAGCAGATCCTGGCACTCCCTGAACACGCTTTAGAGGCCGGACCCCCTGAGGCCCACTTCTGTCCCGCGGGGCCTGAACCGAGAGGAGACACTGAGAGAGAGATACACAGACTGAGAGAGGACAAAGCCCGCCTGGAGAGCCAACTGAAACTTGCTCGAGAACAGGTGTGTGTGTGTGTGTGTTATTTAATGGATTAGTTCTGTGACTTGATAATGTGTTTGGTATTTCAGATGGCTGTGTTGTCCGAGTCTTCTCAGAGGTGAGATCAGTTTAAAATACTGAGGCAATGCTGTTTACTGGATCATTTTATGTGTTGCACTTGAACATCTGTGCAGGGCTGGACTGACACAAGAGGCCTGGAATGATGTTAAAAAACAGCTCAGAGAAATAACAAACTCCACACAGGTAATTAATACAAACTGAAACCAGTCCAACAGTCAGATTCCACACCCTGACCATTAATTACCCATAAACTCTGATGCAAATTATTGGTTAATTCGGACCCTGTTCAAGCCCCAACCCCAGCCTTCAGTCTAAGCTGAACCAGTGGTATTTATTTACTATTATAGTTTTTAGTAATATTTAGAATGAGCTTTGATTTTTATATTTTCCTCTTTCATTTTAATATCATATTATTTTTTTTTATTTCAGTTTATATTAGATTTTCTCCACTTAGTGCTTCAATTTAAACTGATTTATGTTGCTAATAGAAGTTTTGCATGTTTTATTTCAATTAACAAAAAGTATTTAATAGTTTTAGTTAACCGATAATAACCCTGAGCTGAACCCTAACCCTAAAATCGTATATAAAACAGTGATATTGACCCAGATCATGTCCTATTTGGTGATATAACAGTAATCAAAGGACCTTTCAAACCATGTGTGACAGTATAACCCAATTAACCATATCCAATAGCAGCACTCTAATGATCAAACATTACATAGCAGAATATTATCTAAGCAAACACAAGTAGCCCCACTTATAATTATTACAACAGCTTCACTATCATCACCCTGGTAATCACAGTCATTTCCAGCAGGAATCTCAAGAGAAGGAGCGTGTCCGTCTGATCACCCGAGCGACGGTTGCTGAGGAGCAGGTGTCTGAGCTCAAGGAGTATGTGGACAATCACCTGGGCAGGTATTTCAACACACACCTGTGAGAATAAGGAAATGACTTTATAGGTGGTGTGTGGTCTTCAGATGTGGCGTCTTTGTGCAGGTATAAACTGGAGATTACGCGACTGCGCAGGCTTCTGGGATCACAGGAGGGAAGATCAAATAGTGCACGAGTCCATAAGCCCCGCCCACTCCACAAGGCTTTCAAAAACAGCAGTTATGAAATATAGTGCAGTAATCCTTAAGCCCCGCCCACTCCACAAATCAGTCAAAACAGCAGTTATAAAATGTAGTGCATGAGTTCATAAGCCCCGCCCACTCCACAAATCAGTCAAAACAGCAGTTATGAAATGTAGTGCATGAGTCCATAAGCCCCGCCCACTCCACAAATCAGTCAAAACAGCAGTTATTAAATATAGTGCATGAGTTCATAAGCCCCGCCCACTCCACAAGTCTTTCAAAAACAGCAGTTATGAAATATTGTGCAGTAATCCATAAGCCCCGCCCACTCCACAAATCGGTCAAAACAGTATTTTTGAAATATAGCGCAGTAATCCATAAGCCCCGCCCACTCCACAAATCAGTCAAAACAGCATTTTGGGGGGAAAAAAATAATTCATAGGCCCCGCCCACTCCATAAATCAATGAACATTTATGTGATAAAGTGTATTACATAAGCTCCGCCCACTCTGTCATTTTTTTTTTTGCACCTGGCAAAAAAATGATCCAAATACCAATTTCAGCTCAGAATAAGAAAGTATAATGGTGTGATAAGATTTCTTTTTCTTTGTTCGCTAATCAATGAGTACATGCACAATCTTACACCACATTACCCTTTATCGGGGAAAAGATGTTGATCTTTTGCCTGTTACTTTAATTGTGTTTTGCATGTAAACACCTTTATCACATCTGTTTGAGTTTAATCTTGTGTGGTCGGTTCATTGATTTGCATGTAAACCCTAAAAACGGGTTTTCTTGATCATTATCAGCATTTTGTTGTACATGTAAACACTCATTAATGCCTTCATTTGCATTTTTAAGTGCATTTTTACTCCCGTTGATGATGATAAGCTCACAGTGTTTTATTGTAAGAGATTTGGTTATTTGGATTTCCACTTAATTGCTGATTCAGATTAAATAGTTGATATTTAATTATTGCTATTTTGTTATTGAAGTTCAATTATCAAAATGTAACAACACAGCAACATGTCTTGTACTGCTGTGTTTTACTCCTTTAGAAGCGCGCGTGTGTGTGTGTGTGTGTGTGTTATTGAATTTGCTCTTCCTTCCTGAGAAACTATGCGTGGAATGTTTGTAAAGCTTATGTCAATTTTACGGGCTGCGAGAATGAAAGGCCGCTGACAATTAATTGTCTCACGGGTTAAGATTATTTCATTACGGAGCATGTAGTTCACACACATGCTGATCCTGAGAAACATACGACACTGAGTGACAGACATGATATTTGGACATATATGAGTGGTTTCATGAGCAAGTCGTATTAGTGATTTTCCTTGATAAGCAGTTTTAATTTAGTGTTGTTAGGATATAAAATCCTCCTTTTTATAGTAAATGAAGATAGTTAAACGTGTTGAATCCATCCAAGTAATTTAAAGTTGGAAATACTACAGGGCAAACTTGAAAGTGTATTACTGGAAAGAAAAAAACTGGCACGGATTACCCAGAGAAAGAGAGCGTGGAAAAGAGCGAAAGAGAGCGAGCGAGACAGAAAGAGGCTGTGGGCTTGTCGGATAAAGGGAGAGTGTTTGGGAAATGGGCTGCAGACTAAGGGTTCGAGCGCCTCTTTATGAGCCGGGGGGGAAAATGTGGATTATGCGTATGGGAAACGGGGTGTAGTGAGTACAGTGGCCCCTGAACCCCTGGGAAACGAGCGGGGAGGGGGCTTCTGGGTACAGAGGGTAATTGGCGGGGGGGTTCGGGGGCTGGCCGGCCGGCCGACTGTGTGCCAGCTCACACTGGGTGGCATCCGCACCGGCACGTTGACATCATGAGAACGTTACACCAGAGAGAACTAGAAAGAGACGAAGAACAAAGTGGTTTAAATGCGTTACCTCACTGTTTTTGCCAGATTTCAATTTATTATTTTAGGTATTTTATATTAAATCATTTAGACTCAAATTGAATCGCGTATATTAATATATGCTATTAGATTAATTAATCGTATATAATAATACATAATTAATGTAATAAATAATAACAAAGCGACATAGCTGCCTAATATATGAACGGGTAAAAAATAAGTAAAAAGTTGAAAGGTTTAATCAAATGTGCTGCTAAACTATTATATAAATGACCAATTGGCCATTAAAGTAGTAGTTCACTTTTAAAAAAAAACTTTTGCTGATAATTTACTCACCCCCATGTCATACAAGATGTCCATGTCATTCTTTCTTCAGTCGAAAAGAAATTAAGGTTTTTGATGAAAACATTACAGGATTTTTCTCCATATAATGGACTTCAATGGGGTCCAAACGGTTCAAGGTCCAATTGAGAGATAAATAAAAAAGTTGAAGTTTTATAAGCACAAACGCTCGCCTTGCTCTGTTCTGTGATTTCGTTCGTTGAATGAACCAAATGTCTCGTAAAAAGATTTTTTCATTTTGATGAACGAGTTCGAACAGGAGAGTCACGAACGCGCATCACAGAACAGAGCAAGGCGAGCATTTGTGCTTATAAAACCTAAACCTTTTTTTTTATTTTTGAAATGAGCGATCGTTACGTTTGATAAGACCCTTATTCATCGTCTGGTGTCGTTTAAAGCCCTTTGAAGCTGCACTGAAACTCATTTGGACCTTGAACCGTTTGGTTCCCATTGAAGTCCATTATATGGAAAAAAATCCTGGAATGTTTTCATCAAAAACCTTAATTTCTTTTTGACTGAAGAAAGAAAGACGTGGACATCTTGGATGACAAGGGGGTGAGTGAATTATCAGCAAAAGTTTTTTTAAAGTGAACTACTCCTTTAATTCGAGGTTGTGATAATATGCAGTTTAATTGGAACTAAATTACTTTGCACGCTGAGACCTTAACCCGTTCTATCGGATAACGCCATTGGACCGATTTAGACATGCTTACAATAATTAAATAGTTTAATATAAAAAATAATATTATAAAAAGTATCATTAATAAATGTTAATATGTTTCGAATATTATTTTATATTTTTATAAACAGTAAAACATCAATATAGTCTAATATAGTAGTTTTCCCCAGCAATCATTCATGAATCATCACGCTGTAATCGTTTGAGCCCATAGTGACATCGAGATGAACTCGGAATGTGTGTCTGAAACCCCGAGCGGTGGGAAAATCTGGAATATTCCAGCTGTACGTCTCAAATGCGAAGCACTTCACATTTATAAACCTGTGTGTGTGAGAAGCGCTGCTTTAGTTGTTTGTTTGTTGTTTTTTGCCATTTTTAATGCTCGGTTGGTGCCTAATAAACTTTGGCAGCCCGTGTGTATGTGTGTGCAAGTGGATGGGACAAGCCTTGTGAACGGCAGTAATTTATGAGAACAGGCTGGAGGGGGAGAGAGACGGAGGAAAGAAAAAAAGTGACAAAAGCGAAAGAATGCGGGACGCGTGAGAGAGGAATTTGAGCAGAGACAGAAGAACTCACTATCAAATTAATGAGTGTGTGAATTCAGACAGACAGGCTGAGAACCACAAGAAAAAAAGAGGAATGAACGTTCACCTTTCCAGAAAGAAATTTACATTTCTAGCTTGAGCATTTCGTAGTTCCCATGGTCACAGAAAACCTGGATTTTCAGAAATCAGAAATGAATAAAATCTTAATTATTATGCAATTAATACAAATTTCCATCAATATATATTTTTCTAGTTATGCTCAGTTATGAAATATTAATCAGAAACTGCTCTGTTGCTTTATAAGAGGATTGTTCCTGTGTTTATTCTGCAGTCAAGAGATGTGGTTTCTCTGCTTCTCTCGCTGTCAGAAGCACCTGTTGGCTGATTTCAAGCGTTTGGACTCAGGGATTTTCAGCTCTTTAGCGTGTCTGGAGGAGTTGAGGAGTGAGTAGATAAAGGGGAGGAGCAACAATAACGCTGGGGAGAAGAGAAGAAACACAAAACATCAAGAGATTGAGTGTTGAGATAGAGAGAATTGACATGCTGAGCGGTTCAAGGGAACTAGAGGAAAATAACCTGAAGGAAAGTTTGAAAGTGCTTGGACAAGAGGAGGAGGAGGAGGAGGGGGTGCGAAAGTGTTTCCCACACTTCTGTGGTTTAATCCGTGTCATCATTAGGACAAAATTCAGACGCCCTCCTGTAGCCCCTCGACAAAGAACAGAGGTTTTCCTCTGAACAGAACGTGGACCTCTCCTCATGTCTTGGCTGTGTTCCTGTTCTCACAGTCCGTTTTCATGTTCACACATTCTGTCCATTACAGCAGTGATTCACTGACTGCACCTCGGGGAGACTCTTCAACACCCGTGCCCCAGATCTGCCTCTGTCTATCACTATAGGCTTTCGCTGTGTAGTTTCTGCTCTCTCTCTCTGACCTGTGAAACAGGTAGCAACGTGTTTTTATAGTACATCAATTGGTTGAATTAAAGGGATACTTCAGTATTTAGCATTAAAGGTTAACTAAACCCCTGGTCAGAGCCTGACTCCACCCACTGGCAATATTTAAAAATGCTGAAAAAGTGGGCTGACCCAGCGGAGATAGATGTTAAACACTATCCTGGTCGTTTTTAAAGTCCCCATGAAATCAAAATTGAACCTATTTACTTTGTTAGCGCATATTACTAGTCTTGTGGTGAACAATTAATCCGTGCAAGTAAAAATATATTTAAAAAATGTTTTACCTTGGTGATCTTTAATCAAAATCTGAAAAGTTACTTCCGGTCTGGAACGGTTTCTTTTTCTGATGACGTAGGTTTCACAGTTTGGGTGGGGAAACGCTTAACCACTCCCCTCAAACCGTTCGTTAGTTTACTATGAGCGAGAGATGGAGAGGAGGAGCGCTAGAGTAAAACCCTGCCCTCTGTTCAATATTCCGTTTCACTTGGAAATACGTCACAGCACTGGAGAAAAATCGTTTGCAACTTCCGATTCACGGGGACTTTAATACTCACAATTCCAGTTCCTGACTCCCTACAGTGGTTTTGACGACACAAGATGGTTTTTATACTGCCAAGGGAAGGGCGTAGCTCGCGTGGTGAGCTGAAACCTGCGTACGTCACGAAGTGCGGAACATCCAAAAGTAAAATTCAACTGCAGTAGCCACCGTTCAACCTGAAGAGGGCAGCACTAAGACGTTTTTACACCATATATTGTAGAAATAGAAAACTTTATAAACAAATGTCAAAGTTACTCGAATCAATGACTGGTATTAATAAAGATCCATTCTTACAGATCATTAACTAAAAAAAGTTGGTTTAGTGTTTAGTTACTCTTTAAGCTTTGTAAACCTGTAGTATTTTCGAATTGCCGTGCTCATATCCCCGAGACGAGAGATTTATGTATTTTTTTGTCTGGAAAAAATCCTCAGATGACGCAAAATTCGTCATTTTGCATCATCGGAGGATGTTTTGTCCAGATGCTGAAGACTACGGTCAGTAGTCGGGTCTGTCCCGCATGTCCTCAACCCGCCCATAGAGGGTGATCTCACAGAATGAACACATAGTGTCGGCCATCTTTTTTTGGAAGCTAAGCTAGCAGGCTCTTGTTCTGTGGAGAAAGCTGAGTAGTAACTTTAGGGGTTACCGTCCTCTTTTTCCCGGACATGTCCGGCCGTCGATGTCCGGGATTCAGCTTTTGCTTTCTGCAGTCGCCATTCATTGTTTACATGCTCAGCTGAACTGAATTAATTCCAATTGGTGAATCTGAATGTAGTGTTTACATGAACGCAAAACAAGTGATCGGTTGATGTGCGTTTTAACTTTGCTGAGAAAATTCCCGCTCCTCCATGAGAGATACGAGACCGGTGCGTCTCACAGGTGTCACTCATCGGTAATCTTGCGCCGTTCTCCCGCGGCCCTCACTCGTCCCGCTCGCCACGGTAAACATAACAAATGGCGACTGTAGAACGCAAAAACCGAATCCCGGACATTTTGGGCGATCTCTAAACACATTATCAGGCAGACTCGTCACGGAGACTCACTAGTAGCCTAGACTGGTTATTTAACGACTGCGCTCTGTTACCGGTAGGCGTGGCCTCCTAGGGCAGCGAAGCAAGTGCATTCTGGGAGTTGTTGTCTTTCATCCACATAAGCCAAAAATACATTTTCTGGCTTTTCTCAGTCTAGAAAGCTCCAAATTCAAAAATAATGTCACATTTCCTCTACATAAATGACCCATTTTAAATACACATTCATCTTTCCAGAGGTGAAGTATCGCTTTAAAGCTTATATTGATGTTAAAACATGGCATGTTTAATTTATGCACAAAACTGTTTCCTGACAGGTTTCTTAAACACTAGTTCCACTCAAATCTCACCCGGTTGGCTTATTCAAGTTACAATTTTGGGTGAGAGAGATCAAGTTTTGGCTGGTTAATATTGTAACACTGAAAAAGTAGCCTATATTTTTTGTCCTTGAGTTTTGATAAATTACTATTTTTTTCATTATAGTAAAGAGTTTTTAAACAAAAACACGAATCTCACACAAAAGTGAATGCTACAAAATAACAGTAAAATGATTCAGATGAAATTGCTTGTTATAGTCCCTTTGGATAAAATCGGCCTCCTAATGAAAAAATGTATTCGAAAATGTAAAGATTTGTAACAGACATGCGTTTTGTGTTTCGTTAACTCTCAATGGCAGTTTTTGTGCATCTTTATGTTCTGTCACTGTATTTGTCAGATATGTTTTATTGTTTATTTAAATATTGTGGCAGTTTTTCAGCACCCTTGTTCCTTAAAGGGACATGATATGTTTTTTAGAGGATTCTCTGAAGAATCAGCATTTTCTATATTTACTGATCAACTTATTGCATCCTTGCTACATAAAAAATATTAATTTACATTTTTTTGAGACGTTGCGTGATATGTTCTAGTTGTGCGAGTCGGAAGACGTGTAACAGTGTTGTGTTTAATATTAGAGTTGTCGAATGAATGTCAGTGGAAAAGGAGAGGGAATGTGTTTATTCATCTATGAGACGGTGCGTTTATATGAGATAGAGGTGAGAAATATAAATCTAAAGGTGTAAAGGTATAGAATTGGGTTATAGAAAGCTGTGTCTGTATGTGACTTTAAGGACTATATGAACATGCTTACTCAGATTGTTTTAACTGCATATTTTGTGTGAAATGATAATTAGAGTAATTTTGGCGGGAAATAAGAAAGACACTGCCCACGCCGACCTGAGGAGCTCTGCTCTACACACACACACACACAGGGTTTCCCTCCGCATTTTAATGGGATTAGAGCCATCTGCAGACCCTTAAGGAACAAAAGTGTGTTTCTGGAGAAGTTGTGTTCTCTAGGGGGTTGAAGTGTTGTCACCATACTAACACACACAGCAGGGATGTAGTGCCTTTAGAAGATATTCATGACAACCCAAATCATGATTGTTCCCAACAGCAGTGTATAACTTTGCATTGATTTATCTAATAGCCCTTTACGTTTAGGGTCTGTAGTCGAAGCCTCTTCTCCAAGGATCATATATTTGATCATAAATATAGTAAAAACAGTAATATTGTCAAAGATTATATATGTTAAGATGTAATTTATTATTGTGATCAAAGCTGAATTTCCAGCATCATTACTCCAGTCTTCAGTGTCACATGATCCTTCACAAATCTTTCTAGTATGACTCAGGAAACATTTCTTTTTGTTATCAATGTTGAAATGCTTCTTCATATGGCTTCATTTTGTGGAAATCATAATAAGTTTTGTTTTTATAATTCTTTGAAGGAGCAGCATTTATTTCAAATAGACATCTTTTATGTAACTTTATAAATGTCTGTATCATTGGTCAGTTGAATAAAACTTTCTGCATTTTTAGATTTTCAAAAAAACTGTTTTTTCTCGTAGGAACTGAAAAATGTTCAAGGACTAGGATTTTCTGTATTACCAGCTTTTGTGGGGTGTAACAAATCTTTATGTCCCTGTAACATTGGGTGTACTGAAACACACATATTCATTTATACAGGATCACAAACTTCATTTTAACCACATAACTCTAAATTTAGCTTAATCTATTTCTGTTAGCAACATTTTTCTGTGAGGTTATAATCTCTATGAAATGTGTGTCTGTCTCTGTGTGTGTGTGTCTGTAGATATAAATGAACACAATCCAGGTCAGAGAGCTCGTGTCTGCGGGTTGGGTCGCACTCATTTCCTGTTCTATCTCTGGAGCTCTTCAAAGGCCAAACACACACACTGTACACCTGAACACACACACACCCTACACAGCTCACCAACACCCTTCCTCATTTTCCTGTTATTCACCTTTAAACTATAGTTTAAGTTTATACGGTATGCTAATAATAATAAAGTGAAACATGGTCAGTGTGACAGTGTCCTTTTATATTTACAATACCCATCAAACGTTTTGGAAATTAAGAAATTAATATTTATTTACCGAGGATGCATTAAGTTGATCATGTATACAAAATGTAACAAAAAATGTCATAATGTTACAAAAAAAAATCTATTTAAAAAAAAAAACTATTTCATAAAAATTAATAAAAATAACCAGGTTAATAAAAATTGCATAATGTTACAAAAAAAATCTATTTAAAAAAAAATATTTAAAAAGTTTCCAGTAAATCATCATATTAGAATGATTTCTGAAGGATCATGTGACACTGAAGACTGGTTTAATTATTCAGCTTTGATCACAGGAATAAATGACACTTTACATTTTAAAACAACTTATTTTAAAATGTAATATTTATTATTTTTATCAAATAAATACAAGCTTTGTGAGCATAAGATACTTGTTTCAAAAACAATATAAAAGTGTATATATATGGATAATATTCACACTATACTGTAGCTAAATATATTTAGTTTAACACTAAGTAATTTTCTATTTAATATGAGAAAATACTGAAAATATTTCAGAGCTATATCACACCTAGTTTTTTACAACACAACTCAGTAATTCAGAAACCAGACAAACACAAATTCAATATGATTTTTGTTCTTTATAATTGTATATTTTGTAACCAAACTTTCATACAAACTCTACATACAATGTTAACAGAATATTTCTTCGTCCAGTTTTAAAACTCTAAAACATCTTATATACATTGATATCGACATAAACACACATATACATATATTTTACACACAGCAGTCACATTGGTTTTAAAGACACACTAATAACAAACACAGGCAGCATAAAATATGGCATGTCGATCGCTCTCCACGTTTGGTTTCTCCACTCGTTTGTTTAGTGCACATACATCGCTGACAGTAAGATGTGAAGAACAAAATAAAGTCATAAACAATCGCAGTCAGATAACCAGAATTAGACACAGGACAGTGCTTGCAGTCCAGCCTGAGACCAGCATTTGACAAGCTTTACATAGCGTTTGAGAGCAACAGCGGCAGCATATGAGTGTTATTTCAGACGTTTAGCTTTAAAGTTAAATTATCTTTATAGATTATATAACGTCGAATACATATATTTGAACTACATTAAAATCCAGATTTGAGAGCATACCCTGTTAATGCGCGTTCACACCGAGAACAAATCGTGAGAAGTTGTTCCGACTAGCGTACAGCATCACGTGACCTTCTATCAGCACTCGCATTGGTCAGTGCGCCACTTCTCATTTGCATAAACCGCTCAACTTTGTCCAAACTCAAACGTCGTCGCAAATCGTGTCTGTGTGAACGCATCTTTGTTCGTAACAGAATATAGATTTTTTTTTTTGTCAGAGTAAAACCGCTTGAACTTCTCAGTATATCTCAATCTAGCACAACCTGACTGGCTTGATAACATCAGCGACGTCAAAGCTAACTACTGTTGACGTTAACCATGAGGTAATCGGCACATGCTATCCGTTGACAGAATAATTAATATACTATTGCTATTGTATCCGTTTTCATTACTTCATGTTAGCTGCATTCTATTCTCAGCCTGTTAGCATATAAACCAAAGCTGATTTCATATTATAGAATATATTTATATAAAACATCTTTTGCTATGCTACATATAGATGCGTTTTGGTTTCTCAGTGCTTGCAGCATCCAGGTATCGCCAGTTCCCTTCCTTTCACCAGTGCAAATTTAGAAAATAGATGCCTTTTTTATAAAAAAAAAAAAAAAAAAACGTATGCGGAAAAAATATATACTCTCAATACAAAACTTTTTCATATAAAGGATGACAAATCAATAGGTTTTTTTCTGTGGCGTCAAATACTGCGAAAGACGACTGCGCTACATGCATTGCGTTCAGCTTATTTACCAACTCAACCCACATGATGGGAAACAGAGTGTGTCCCCAACATCATGAGGACTTTGGATATTTCAATGATATGACATTCACATCAAAGTGTCCAAAGACACAATTTCCTGAGTTTAAAAAAAGAGGCCCCCGAAATTAGGGTTAAACCAGTGGTTTCAGATAGACGTCGACACACGGTCACCCCGAATGTCCTTATTCCGATATCCATCTTGATCCAGTGATCGGCACTGAGATTTCCTTTTGGTTGTTTCTGTCTCAGTGTCTTGTTCTCCATTCTCCTAAACTTGTTTCATTCTTGCGTTCAGGAGTTTCATCTCAGACCCTGCGAACCGGAATCAAGGGTCCGTCCCGATTGGCCGGCACGCGCTCGTTCTTCTCCCGTCAGTCGTTCACCAGAGTGCAGGGGATCATCAGGGATTGTTTGGCCTGTTCGTACGCCTTCAGGAAGTCTTTATAGCGTGGAGCACAGCCGAGCCAGGCCTCCCCGAAGTGCACGCGGCCGGTGAAGAGAAAGCTCCCCGCGCCGGGACGGACGCCACACTGAAGAGGTGTACGGATCTCCCCGGACCGCGTCAGACGCCCCGACTCGGGGAACAAGGAGAACTTTTGCCGGTAAACTCGTGTTGCGCTCACTTTGATCACTGCCGCTTTCAAGTTCGAGTCCGTCTCCACTGAACGGATGTTCCCTCGGACCACTAAAAACACAGAGAGCTCCATTAGCACGGATAGATTGTGGATAAAACGTACATGTTGCTAATTAACATCAAATTTGAGCTTTTGCTACTTTGCTTGGTTTACAGATGAGGCTAAATGAACCCATTGGATTAATGCAGATTGGGTTTGGTGCGGAAAAAAATCAGAAAACGCCTTTTATTCAAAGCAATTTACAGTCGAAGTATGAAAGTAACGTTTCAGGCTAAAACCTTAAGTTATTTGCGTTATTTGAAATAAAATCAACTTTAGCTGAGATAAAATACTAAAAAAAACTAGGATTTATAGTGCTGGACAACGATTAATCGCGATTAATCGCGTCCAAAATATATATTAATAACACATTTTTCTTAAATATATACATGCATGTGTGTGAATTTTTATATACAAAATAATTATACACAGTACACACACATATATTATGTAAACACAAACTTTTATTTTGGATGCGATTAATCGCGATTAATCGTTGCCCAGCCCTATGAAATATAAAAATCTAAGACTGAAATACATTTATTAAAACTATATAGACATATTAAAAAAAAATTAAATGGAAAATGTAAAAATAAAATCTAATTCTAAATAGTAATAGTATTTGAATGATACTAAAATAACTTGTGTTGTGTTACTACTTGTGTTGAACCTGTGACCTTGTTCCTGGTTGCCAGTCCAGATCTTAAACTAAACCAACAGAAAGTGTGGCGTAGAGGTTTAAGATCTGGATTGGCAGCTTAAGGTTGTAGGTTTGAGGTTTTTGCTGCTGATTGTTTCGGATCAAGACGCCTTTTTTCTAATTAAGTGGAAGAAAAACTCAATTCAAATACTCACCAAAGTCACTAGTGCACACAGCCATCAGAATCTCGGTGTTATTGCACGGCCTGCAGGCTCCTGAGAGAGGAAGAAAGAGGAGGAGAATGAGACTGAGGACAGGAACAGCTTTAGATGAGGTGTAACACACAGCTGCTAGGCGGAGGTGTGATGGAGGGAATGACCTTCTGATCGGTGTGATTCATCTCATCTCTTCAAAGCTCATGTGAGAGGTGTGTAATGAATCACTCCCTCTTCCTCTCGATTGTTACTTCAGCTGATCTATATGGGCTCGTAAAGTAAGCAAACTGAACAGCTGATCTTATAAACCCATCTTTGGAAGATGTTTGTATAGATGCGTTTACAAAAATGGACCATGGTAACTATAGTTTCTAGTCAAAATACCAGACTTTATGTCAGGGTCGATGGCTTAATTCATTATTAGGCTATGTTTTTTTAAATGTCCTCGGTCACTTTTAATTTTTTTTTTCAACTTCATATTTGTCAATATTATTATTATTATTATTTGTCAAATTATATGTAATATAAAATTATATATAAGATTATAAGAATATATAAGATTCAGAAAGTGTTCCAAAATTAATTAATAGTGATTTTTGTTGTTGTTGTTAAAATGACCACAAATGAATATGTGCTAAGTAGTTTTGGTACACATTCATAAATCAGTGTTATTTTAGTATCATTGATATATAATACTATCATAGTTTTTATTAATATTTTTAATTGGTTTTTATATTTTCCATTTTATTTTAGTAAAATTTTCTGTAATTAGATTTTTTTTGTCTTTTTTATGTCTATATAGTTTATATTCCTTTTTATTATAATTTTTATTAACCAATTTCATGCACTAAATGATTTTTTTTATGGTTCTAATCATTTAATTTATATATATATATATATATATATATATATATATATGCACACACACATTTTTGGGACTGGCTGATAAAATTTTTTTGCACTCTAGATTTCGGCCATACATAAGTTGAGCTCGACCTAAAGTCATGATTATTAGAAGTTGAGCTCATTCCTCCACATGTGCACTTTTACACTGAGCAACAGGTGTCCGTGTGGGTGTGAGACGGAGAAAGTTGTTGGCCCTTTAAAACTTTAAACGTCCTTCCCTGTCTCCTCTCTGCTCCCAAAACTCAGAACAAAAGAATCCGCTTTTCAGTTTCGTGGTTCCCCCCCGACCCCCCGTTACCACGGCGACTGTGCTCTCATGCAATTCTCTGAAATGGCTCACTATGGAGACACCCCCCCACCCCAATCCCAAGCTTTTGTCTTTCTCTCCCTCCCCCTCATCTTTTCCGCTCCTCGAATCCGAACGCTCCCTCCCCCATTTCTCACAACTGGCTGGAAGAAGCTGCCCAGCTGAGATGACCTGAAACGTTACATTTAAATCATTGCAATGCTACAATTACAGGTTAAAAAGTAAAAGTGACGAGTTAGTGCTTTTCAAGAAGCAAGTTGTGGGATTCTACACATCGTGGATCTACTCTAAACTGCATTACTCAAAAGTTCAAGTCTCGTTAAAGTTTGAATGAATGCTCTGTTCATGATCCTCGTTCTGCACCCCCATCCACCCAAAGGTCAAAGGGCAACTCAAACTCAGCATAATTTTGGAGAACTTCATCTCCAACCTTGCATAGTTTCATAGTGTTTGAATGAGTTGAGGACAGGTTAAAGGGATAGTTCACCCAAAAATGAAAATTAGCCCATGATTTACTCACCCTCAAGTCATCCTTGGTGTATATGACGTTCTTCTTTCAGACGAATACAATCAGAGTGATATTAAAACATGCCCTGGCTCTTCCAAGCTTTATAATCAAATAAGTCCATAAAAGTGCATCTATCCATCATAAAAGTGCATCTATCTATTATAAAAGTGCATCTATCCATCATAAAAGTGCATCTATCCATCTATCCATTATAAAAGTGCATCTATCCATCTATCCATTATACAGTAAAAGTGCATCTATCCATCTATCCATTATAAAAGTGCATCTATCCATCCTAAAAGTGCATCTATCCATCATAAAAGTGCATCTATCATCATAAAAATGCATCTATCCATCCTAAAAGTGCATCTATCCATCATAAAAGTGCATCTATCATCATAAAAATGCATCTATCCATCATAAAAGTGCATCTATCCATCATAAAATGCATCTATCCATCATAGAATGCATCTATCCATCATAAAAGTGCATCTATCCATCATAAAAGTGCATCTATCCATCATAGAATGCATCTATCCATCATAAAAGTGCATCTATCCATCATAGAATGCATCTATCCATCCTAAAAGTGCATCTATCCATCATAAAAGTGCATCTATCATCATAAAAATGCATCTATCCATCATAAAAGTGCATCTATCCATCATAAAATGCATCTATCCATCATAGAATGCATCTATCCATCATAAAAGTGCATCTATCCATCATAAAAGTGCATCTATCCATCATAGAATGCATCTATCCATCATAAAAGTGCATCTATCCATCATAAAATGCATCTATCCATCATAAAATGCATCTATCCATCATAAAAGTGCATCTATCCATCATAGAATGCATCTATCCATCATAAAATGCACTTTTATGGACTTTAATACAGAAACAGCCATTCACTGCCATTGTAAGGCTTGGAAGAGAAGAACTAAAAGAAGAACGTCATATACACCAAGGATGACTTGAGGGTCAATAATGGTCTAATTTTCATTTTTGGGTGAACTATGCCTTTAACGCTCAGAAATGACCATGTAAAGATTTCTTAATCTTATTATATATCACTACTATAATATCTTCACCTTCACTGCCGATCGGATCCGTGTTGACTGACGGCTGAGCCATCCAATCCCCTCTCAGCTCGTAGCGAAACGCCGCGATGCGTCTGCTGATGTCTTGGTGAGGCGTTGCTTGCAGGAACAGGGCTGTTCGTTCTCCAGGCATGGCACTGAAGCAGCGCACCTGGACCGGGCCGGGCGTCTCGGATGTGTCGTCTCCCACCAGAAGCTCCAGGACCCCGTCTCTCTCCAGGTAAAGCTGAGCTCCACCCCAGTGCTGGTCCGGCTTGACGCAGGCCGACACCGGGCTCCTGCTGGACTCTCCCGGGACCATGGCGCTCCACGGCAGACGGGGAGAGAGTGTGAGACGCAGCGCCCCAGCGGGATAAAGCCACTCCACCGAACCCTCCGCACACCTCAACCAAACCTGCTCCACGTTCTTCACCGCCTGAGAGAGACCACTGCAGAGATGCAAACCAGAGGTTAACATTAAATAGTCCCTTTATCCACATGAAATATGGTGCAAGCAGAAACACTATCATAATAGTAAACTGACTAAACCATCATTTTAAGTTAAATTGTGTTGAAGTGTCCACAAAACAAGTGGACATATTTTTATTTAACATAAATGACAGTTAGGTCTATACTCAGCCCCACATTTACATTTACACACAAAACACACTTCATATATGGTCTGAAAAGTTGAGTCATAATTCTGATATCTTCTGATGTTTTTCCTGTATTGTGTCGCTGTAAGAATACCCGTGCCTCGCCACAAGCAGTTCAATTTACAATTTGTCACTGACTTTTTGTGCACATGACAAATAAACTTGAAACTTGAAGCTTGGATTTGTCCAGTGGGGATTGAAGTCGCAGGGAAAGTTCAACGCCTCCTACTGGCTACTTTCACACAGTCTTTAAACTTACCGCACTAATAGAAACAGACATTGCAACACTCATGATATCACATTTCCTATTATATATTTTTGTTTCATAGATTTAGTGCTCAATTTACCCTTTTTGCGCACATTTACCGTTGCCATTTGCACAAAATGATAATCCAAACTTAAATTTACTCACAAACTATCCTTAGATAGATAGATAGTATTGCACTTACATTTTTTTTACTATTATACAAAATATTTTACTAAGGGTTAGCCTACTACTGTAAATATTTGCATTTCATGCAAGATAGCAGGAAAAATCAATGGGCGTTCAAGAAAAAAAAACCGTAAAAATATTCTCAATGCATTAAAAACCAGCAGAAAGCATTTAACTCTGTGTTTTGACGAAGTTTACCTTCCCCTCCAGCTGCACTGGTCTTCGGAGTAACTGGCCATCGTGAAGCTCGTGAGAAATGAAATCCAAAGCGCAAAATCCATAAAGCCCCAAACCTCCATCACTGCGCGAGACGCTGCGGTTCTCCAGAGGCGCGTGCGTCAAGTCCTTCTCTTCCCTGCTTTTACAAAGTTATATTTAAACACAACGAAAACCTACTGATTCCATACTGTTGTCTGATGTAAAAGACCTGTCCGAACTAAACTTTCCCTCTCTTTCTGCAGATCAGCCCGTGCGGCTCGAGCAGTGAGCTGACTGGAAATGCGCGTGCACAACTGCTGACTGAGTCTGAGTTCCAGCGCAAGAGTTTCAGAAGGGGACTAAACTTTAAGCCCCGCCCATATCAGCAGGAGGAGGCGTGGCTTCACCACAGTTAAAGTCCAATGAATGGCATCTCGTCTATTCACACACTGGGTAAAGGATTACGACAGAAGAATATTTAATCAGCTTCTTCTGAATGTAGACGATGTGAAGGATTTTGAAACATAACACGGGTTTGGCAGTAGCACTGAATCATTTTGGCGAATCATTTGGTTCGTGTGAATCATTTGTTCAATGAACCGATTATATGATTCACCAATTATTTCATATTATTCCATATCCCTAGATAGGCTATAGCCCTTTTTTTATCACTGTTTTAAAATTGCATTGAATTTGTGTTGTTTATTGTTGTTAAAACGGATAAATTAATGGTAACATTTTCTAATACAAAAAAATTGTCTATTCCAACTGAATCGTTTTTATAGTCGGTTAAAAAAAATGTTGTTGTCAAATCAATAGTTTTTCCACACATTTCGTGTTTCCTCTCCAGCTTTAAATTCCCCATTAAATTTTTTTTTAATCTATTTTATTTTTTATTTTTTGCTTTTATCATGAATTTGTTAGCCTTTTGTTATCTATAAGCTAGTATACTCCAAAACAATGACAAAATTCGCATTTAAAAGTTATAAGCATTCAAAAACAAAATTGATCAATGATTTTGATGACATCACTCTGCACTTCAGCTTCTGATCAGATTTTCTGTCCAATCAAATGCTCTCTAGAATCTGAAGCTCCGCCCCTACATTATAATAGCTGCTGCTGCTGAAATTGGTCACTTGTTCCCACACAATTACTATTTTCTACATGATGAATGGCACATAGTGCACTATATAGGGGACAGGGAACGATTCAGACCATGTAAATATGCTTGCCATTAGGGCGAATGTCTGGTTTCACAAGCGGATCATATGCGCGAGTCGGCGTACACCACGAAACAAATCGGATACATTTGAATTCTGCACTGAATGCTATATTTTAAAGCGTTATGGAAGAGATTAGGAGGAAACTTTGTCTTTACCGAGTTCAACAGCTCTGGCTGAGCTGTGATATAAACGTAACGCTATTGGCTGTTTAAAAAAAGGGGAGGAGCTGTTCGATATGCCCTTCCTGTTTCAGTGGAAATTACGTCAACACATTGACGCATTTCAAGAGCGAAATGCAAGAAACTTTCAGTTTGATTTAACACACATTATACCATGTAGTTAAAAGTTCAATTGTAATGCAATCGATCTTAATCATAATATTCATTGTGATCTAATTAAGATTGTCTTTGTCTGAAAACAAGATACAAAGTGCTTGAAAATAACTGCAAGATCTGTTTAAAGCTGAAGTTGTTATCAAGTTGAGAAGAAATCATCTGAACGCATGATGATCCACTCTAATATCTTCTGGAGAGAGGTTAAGAAGAGGGGGATGGCGGGTTGGTCGGGGGTAAATGAAGCGCTCTGCGTGACGCCTGCCCTCTCTGTGGCCCATGCTGAGGGACTCTTTCATCTCACTGCATTATAAGCAAATCAAATTTTCTTTTGTATCACCACTGCAATCTATCTTTATGGATAGCGTGTGTGTGTGTGTGCGCCTTTGATGTGGTTATGACAGGACCTTTGACATGTCCAGTAGCCCTGCTGAGGTGTGTATATATAGTGTGTGTTTTGTGTTCCCTGCTGATCTGCTGTGTATAAACTGAGGTTTTTGTTCTCCAGTGGCCACTTCAAAGAATAGACACATGAAAGCTGCATGTGTGTGTGTCTGCATCTGCAAGTTTAGCGTTGCATAGCAAGACTTGTTTTTGATCATTATAGTATAAATTATACACAGAAATCTTTTTGCAAACTAAAAAAAATTATGCTCTGATTATCAATGGAATTTAGTGAAATACAATTTAACTGTGATCATATTTGGATTGATGTTGATGCATGATATATTTTATGTTATCAAAGCTTTTTAAGGATGGCAACATTTTCACCCCTACAAAAATTCACTCAAATCGATCTAGGCCCTCAACAAATCAGCTAAAGATCCTTAAAATAACTGGTCTGTGTGTGTTATCACTCTCACTCCAGCATGTTCCTCAAGTCCGATTATTGGATTGTGTGTGTGTTTGGGGGTGGAATAGTGTTGGTCTCCTCAGATCTTGATCCAGCTGTGTTTGCAGTCGCACACACACTCACATGAGAAAGAGCAATGAGAACAACAGTGTCATTTTTCACAGCTCTCTCATAGGGGTTTGCCAGCAAATACAGCATTGTGTGTGTTTCCTCAATGAAGGCACTTCTTACGCCGCTATAATGGACAGATTAAAGGACACGGAGAGACAGTGAGATTGAGAGAAGGGTCACATATATAGTAGAAAGGGCAGAAAGATTCTGTTTATAGTTTCACTTCCATTGTGTGTAAAGTTACAAAGACTTTTTTTAAAAAATTTTTATACCAAGAACATTTTTAATTCTTCAGTTGAAAACCATAACACTGCGCGTATAACTTTATTACTGTACAGAGTTGTACGTAAAGTATATACGTTAAAAGTTTGTGTCAATAAGATTTATTAATGCTTTTAATCTTATGCTCAACAAGACTATTTATTTGACCAAAATAGGGTAAAAACCATAATATTGTGAAATATTATTACAATCTAAAATAACTCGTTCTATGTGAATATATTGTAATTTATTACAAAGCTGAATTTTCAGCATCATTACTCCAGTCTTCAGTGTCGCATGATCCTTCACAAATCATTCTGATATGCTGTTACTTACACTCTTAGAAGAAAAGGTTCTATCAGCGCTATGTATTTGGAACTCCTAAAAGGTTCTGTACACTCTTAAAAAAGGGTTCCTCTGCGTTCTATAAAGAACCCTGGGGTTCCATGCTTGGCCAATAGAACCTTTTACAAAAAAAAAATGGTTCTATATAGAACCATTTTGGAGTTCCATATTTGAAGCGGGGGATGGAACCATTTCTGGTTCTAATAGAACCATATCTTCTAAGAGTGTAGGCGTTGCTATGCCGATGCTAAAGTGTGTTGATTTGTGGTTGCTTGGGTGTTCTGGGTGGTTGCTAGGTATAGTTACCTCTCCTACCGTGTTTTTTCAAGTCTGATTGCTTGCATTAACATTAATGCATCTGAAGTTTAATACGTGATTTTAGCAGTTGCTTTGAAATCACTAAGCTTAATTTGAGCGTGATATAAAAGTGATGTTTGACTAATGGATTTCTCTCAGAACATTTCTTAGTCTGAAAAGCACATTTAGATGTGATAGTGTGTTTGAGAACCTCAAATAACCTCAAACACACTGCTTTTTGATTCGGGAAAATGAGTGAGTGTGTAAACAAGAGCTCGGGAGAGACGATAAGGACAAACTTCCGTACACACAACCGACACTAAACACACACACTCATACTAACACTTGTGTAATAGTGTACTTTCACAGATACACACCACAGCTGTGCGCTCACGTTTCTTTACTCTCTCTCTTGTAAGAATGTTTAATCTCACTTTAGCACATCACTGTCAATCATGAAGAAACTATTTCACACGCATTTAAAACCAGACATCCACTGCTTTTAAATGACATTTAATATTACAGTCCTTGAAATCCATCATAAAAAAAAGGAAACAACTTTTCTTTGTTTATTAAGATTTATTTAATGCTTTGACAGTGTAGTTTGTGTGTATGCATGTATGTGTGTGGGTGTACGTGTGTGAATGAGACTATTATTTTTTTTTTAAAGATTATTACTTTGGTAATATCACTTTGGTCGTTTTTTTTTTTTTTTGCTATAGGGACTTGTGCCTAGTGTGTTGTAATTTGTCCGATATGTGTCTAAATAGTTTGTTCTGTTTGTCTTGTCTTGTGTGTAAAAAAGAAAAGGAAGAAAAGAGAGTATATAAAGTAAAGGGGAATGTAGTACATTGTGGTGTTTTTTTTGTTTTGTTTTTTCCCTATTGCATAGAGGATATTGTTTAGGATTGGTTAATACTGGGAAGGACTTGGATGGTTAAATTAAAAGATAAAAGATTTATTAATGCTTTGACACTGGATGAAAATCCCCATAACCATTGTTTAATAATAGTAAACTATATTAATCCTAATCATAATCATAATAATAATAATAATAATAATAAAAGCAACAACAATTCCTCTGCCCGGTAATTTAGTTTTAACTTGGTGCAACCAATCAGAATTTAGCGTCTGAAAAATGTGTTTTATGTATTTTTGGGTAGTTATTGAAGTATGCCATGCAGAGAGTTTGGGTATGGCATGATTATAAATGCTTTTAAAGCTGCATTTATTTAATAAAAATACATATTATTACAATTTAAAATAACTGTTATTCTAAACTATGTTATTATAAATTGTTTAAAATATAGTTTATTCATGATCAAAGCTGAATTTTCAGCATTACTCCAGTCTTCAGTGTCACATGATCCTTCACAAATCACTCTAATATGATGATTTGCTGCTCAAGAAACAGTTCTGATTATTAATGATGAAAACTGTTGTGCTGCTTCATATTTGTAGTGGAAACCGCGATATATTTTGGAAACCGCAATCTGTGATGAATTCACTTAAATGCATTTACCTGAAATAGAAAACTTTTGTCACATGTTTACTACACAATTTAATGCATCCCATTTATTTTTCATCACGCAAATAATATCTTTCTTGAAAAACTCCTTGGATCTTTCTTCAGTTTGGTTTGGTCTCCTCATTCCCTCCATCTCCCCCATGTCTCTAAAGCTGTATTTCTGCATTTCATCAGTTTAAGTGTGTCCACCCATCCTCCCATCCTCTATCCCTCCCCCGCAGCATTCACTCATTTTCTTCTTCATTGACTCAGACGGATATATCTCTGCTCTCTCTCTCTCTCTCTCTCTCTTCGCGTCCCTCCCTCAGTCTGGACTCTTCTCTCTCATTGTGTGTCGCTTCACATTAAGCATGATTAGCTCACACCCTCTCGCACACACGTTCACAGGCACAATGAACGCATGCCATTTGACCCGCATCTCCTCCCCCTGCCGTCAGCGCCGCCGTCTAAAATATCTTCAGTCTTTTGAGAGAAAAGTCAGTCAGGGTTCTTTACACAAGCCGCATCAGCAAGACACCACAAATGATCTTTTCAACATCTCCTAAACACATGAGATTTTTTTGCATAAGTGTCCCGCTGAGTGAAAGACCCGGGTGATGTGTCTCATTTAGAGTTTCAGAAGAGATCTCAACGATATGCACAGATTTTCCAAAAGCCCACACTGTAAAAAATTATTTTTTGGATAAGTAAATACTAGTGAAAAAACCCAATGTAATTTACTTGAAAAAGTTAGTTCAGGCAAGAATTAAAAAAACGAAGTAAATTCCATATCAGTACTTATTTCAAGCGAGTATAAATGAAAGTGTAATATCAACTCAATAAAATTAAGTAAAAATTACTCAACTTTTCTGATACTGGGGTTCCCATCATGCACTGGACCTTGAATAATTAATGAGGTTCATTTTTCACTGGTTTCCAGCTGTATTTACACTGTTTTATCATTGATTTTTGTTTTCAGTATTAGTAAATTGCCATTTTGTGACATTTCGAGTAAATTTTTTGCTTAAAACGACACATTCAAACACAAAAACGATCCATCAAATGTTACCACCATTGTGTATTGTCTACCAAGTATTGAGGTGTTCACATAAGGCTTTAAGTCTGACATGATGTATATATAAATTACTCAGATGATCTGAGTAAAGAACATACTATAAATGACTAATAAAATTCAAGATAATTGTTTTAGTGAAGTGTAATACAAAGGCAAAGGAAATCGGTATTAATCAACCTTTTACAAGCCGAGTTAAAATTACTTATTTTTTGTAAAGTTTACTTAATTCCACATTCCAAGTAAATTTAACTTAAAGATTTCTAATTAAAGCTACTGATAAATATGTTTAGGTTTTTACTTGGCAAATCTTTGTAAATTTACTAGCATTTTCTGAGTGAGATCGTTTAGCAAGGTTTTTTCAAGTAAATCCTACTCCAAATTTTTTACAGTGCATAATGTGAAAATACATTTGACACCAAATGCTGCTGTTTTTATTCGGTCACGTATGCCTGTATAAAGAGCGCAAAATTAAATCCAGTTTTTATTAAATCTACAACGGAAAACGCGAACGCAACCACTTTTAACATAGACCGTACCGGACAAATAAACTGAAGAAAATCAGGCCTTAAAGCAGTAGTTCACTTTTGAAAAAAAAACTTGCTGATAATTTACTCACCCCCATGTCATCCAAGATGTCCATGTCTTTCTTTCCTAAGTTGAAAAGAAATTAAGGTTTTTGTTGAAAACATTTCCAAATTTTTCTCCATATAATGGACTTCAATGGGGTCCAAACGGTTCAAGGTCCAAAAGGCAGTTTCATTGCAAACTGTTCAAAGGGCTTTAAACGATTCCAGACGATGAATAAGGGTCTTATCAAGCGAAACGATCGCTCATTTAAAAAATAAATAACAAAGTTTAAGTTTTATAAGCTCAAATGCTCGCCTTGCTGAGAGAGCAACTTTCTCCAGGTAATGAGCTTTGAAATGAGTATTTTTGCCCGGTAAACCTTCTTGTGATTTTTAAAAAAGTAGTAAAAATGCATTTAAATTAATAATGCAATTACGTGGGTGTTCTTTTAGCCATTAATATGCTCTTTTATTGCAAAGACTTCCTTGTAAGTTGGTGGTCTTTTCACACAAGCGGAGCAGAAATAGAAGGTGTTGCATAAGCTGTAAAGGACCTCTGTGAAACCAGTAACATCAGTCAATCAATCACATTTATTTCTAAAGCACATATGCTGGCCAAAGTGCTTTACACACCAGGACTTAACAATGAGGCCAAGTACAGAACAAATGCATACACAAATTATTAAACAGTGAAAAGAGATGGGATTTTTAAGTGCGATTCGAAAGCCTTTAAAAAGACTATGGAATATACTGTAGAGTCCTCAAATCATCTGTTGTTGAGAACTGTGCTGTTACTTTAATTGATCAGAAACACCACTTTCACCTACTGAACCATTAAACATTAAAAACAACAACACATGCACATTAAAGATCATTAGAGATCTTCTTGAGCGTTTACCGAGCAACCACCCAGAACATCTTAGCAACTGCATAGCAACACCCTGGCAACAAGCAAACATTCTGTTTTTCATTCTACGCTTTGAAACAATTTTCACTTCCGATATTGCTTATATTTAAACATAATAATAATTAAACCTGAGATTTTGAAGTAGAAAGGCTGAAATAGTACTTTCATGTACAACTTCTTTTTTTTTTAGCATCAGACGTTTTTTTGTAAAGGCGACATGCTTAAGACAATCATTTATTTGATTTAGTCACAGCCTGATCCCGAGCCTTATTATTGTGCTGCCATTTCTTCTCAATTCAGACATATTTTTCCACCAACAAAACTTAAGTGTGTGTGTGCGCATATGTATGTGTTTTCTAATGGAGCGCCTCATTTTTGTGGCGGAGGTCAGCGAGGTTCTGATGTTTGTGATGGTAATGCGTATGGAAGGGTTTCGGATACAAAGACGAGACGCTGAAAGAGTCAGTCAGAGTCAGTTCAGACCCAAAAGAGCATTTTACCGCCATTTCTGAGTTCCTGAGGAATTCAGGAATAGATTGCCCGGGATTCCCTGGGGATTTGAGTGTGTTTGAGTTTGAGTTGATCAATAAAAGCACGAAAGAGCTGGCCGGGCAAAATGCATGAGCTGAGATTGAATGAAAGAAAACATGGATAAATGGATAAACCTTGTTTTTGAGAGAATACGTTTCTGCAACAATCACACTCGCTCACAGATATGTAATGGTAGCATGTCACTATTTAATGACAGTGCAATTGAGTGTCTCTGAAAAGCTGCCCTTTGACCTCCTGCCTTGACCCCGACTGACCCTTGAGTCTGTGTTGTCAGAGATCATTAGTCAGACACACACACACACACACACTGGCCGACTTGCACAAAGATCACTTGTCAGCGCGTTTCATTTATCTAATTATCAGCCAATCAGAAAACACATTCTGCCGCATTTTTTGAAGATGTGAAAGAGCCTCACACACACACACACACACACACACACGCACACAGTCCTTTGCTTAAAGACACAATCAACTACATCCCACGCTAATTCTTTTTCCTCAACAGTGTTTTTTTTTTTCAGTTACTAAATTAACCGAAAGTTGCCAGTTTTATAGTGTGATGTTGCTTTTTCATATATTAGTTGTTATTTCTTTCTTCAGTGGAAAAGAAATTCAGGTTTTTGATGAAAACATTCCAGGATTTTTCTCCATATAATGGACTTCAATGGGGTCCAAACGGTTCAAGGTCCAAAAGACAATTTCAGTGCAAACTGTTCAAAGGGCTTTAAACGATTCCAGACTATGAATGAGGATCTTATCAAGCGAAACGATCGCTCATTTAAAAAAATAAATAACAAAGTTTAAGTTTTATAAGCACAAATGCTCGCCTTGCTCTGTTCTGTGACGCACGTTCGTGACTCTCCTGTTCGAACTCGAAAATGAACGAATCTTTTTTTGTGTCATTTGGTTCATTCAACAAACAAAATGAACGAGTTGACTCTGGAAAAGATTTGTTCTATGAAGAGCTATGGTTTTGCTTGATAAGACCCTTATTCATCGTCTGGGATTGTTTAAAGCCCTTTGAACAGTTTGTACTGAAACTGTCTTTTAGACCTTGAACCGTTTGGTCCCCATTGAAGTCCATTATATGGAGAAAAGTCCTGGAATGTTTTCATCAAAAACATTTTCTTTTCCACTGAAGAAAGAATGACATGGACATCTTGGATGACGTGTAAATTATGTGTAAAGGTGAGTAAATTATCAGCAAAAGTTTTTTTTTAAAGTGAACTACTCTTTAAGTTCTTTTGTACATCTGTATGCCTGTCTATTTGTTTAGCATATGTACTTTTGACTACGTTTGTATGTCTGTCTATTTTATTTCATTTTATAGTTTTGTTTCTCAATTTCTCTATTACTTTCTCCTCTTTTTTGCACTGTAAAGCAACATGTTCTTGGAGAAAAAGTATAGTTTCAAAAGGAATAGATGTTCATTTAAGACCAATTATCAGGACGAGTTTAAGCTCTTCAAAGGAGCTTCATCAATAGTGTTGAATTACATACCCAGACTCGTATAATGTTGCCGCTTTAGAGAGAGACACTGAATATCTCCGTCACAGACCGCAGCAGAGTTGCTTCTCTGAGAGAAATTTCTTGATTTTGAGATAATTCATCAGTCTTAAATGTCCCGTTATTTCGTCTGCTGAGACCTTTGGATTTAAACTCACATCAGTTTCATATTTCGGTTATTAGTTTATACTTTATCTGACGGATGCTCACACTGTGATTTTATCATGGCTGTGAGATTGTGGGCAACCGTAACACTCACTATGAAATGACAATTGTGTGAATTTTGATCCTTCAAATATTTAATGAACATTACTTGTCAATGTTCTTGATACTCATCGGTATATTTCAATTAAAAGGATTTAAGCAGTCTCAAAGTTATAATATCTGCCACTTTTCTGAACACTCTTTTTGTGTTTATTAATACTATTTGATTTATTTGATCAAAAATACAGTAAATTGCGAAATATTATTGCAGTTTTAATAGTTTTTCTTTTGCAGCTGCTATAAATTGCAGCTTTGATCACAGGAATACATTACATTTAACCTTAGTCACATTGACTGTAAAAAATATTTTCAAGATTTGTTATCACAACATATTTTCTTTTGTCAAATCAACTTTATAATAATTTATTTAGTTGAGATAACTTGTTATTTTGAGTTTCTGATGGTTAAATTAATCTCCTTCATTGTATTAACTCACTTTTTCCAGTTCAATCAACTTAAAATTTGAAGGCAACCCAGGTTACTTACTTTTTTAAGTTAAACCAACAATATTTTTTACAGTGTAGTAATCACAACATTTTTTCTTTTGTCACATCAACTTAAATAATTTATTTAATTCAGATAACATATAATTTTGAGTTTCTGATGATTAAATCATTCTCCTTTTTCCTATTAACTCAATTTTTCCATTTCAAAGTACTTAAAATTTTAAGGCAACCAGGTCACTTATTTTTTTAAGTTAAACCATCAATTTTTTTACAGTCTACAATATTACTGTATTTTTAAACAAATGAAGCCTACACTCTAAAAAATGCTGGGTTGTTTTAACCCAACTTTGGGTCAAATATGGACTAACCCAGCCGTTGGGTTAAATTTTTACATTACATTTTTAACCCAACATTTCGGGTTTGTCCATATTTGACCCAAAATTGGGTTAAAACAACCCAGCATTTTTTAGAGTGTAGACATCTTTCAAAAACATTAATATATGAAGAGTTCAGATGCAAAAGCCTCTAAATGCCATTTGAAATTTTCTTCTAAAATGACCATTTTTATCAAGCTTGTATATTTAAGTTCAGTAATTTCACTTAAATGACAATTAATAGGTAATCTTCATTGCCATTCAAGTGAAATTACTGAACTTAAATATACAAGCTTGATAAAAATGATCATTTTAGAAGAAAATTTCAAATGGCACTTAGAGGCTTTTGCATCTGAACTCTTCATATATATATATATACATATATATATATATATATATTTATTTATTTATTACAAACTTTTGATCGGCAGTGTATTTTCCCCTCCATAATGTCATGAAATGAAGATTAAAAAGTTGAAATGATACTCATGAGCGTCCTGACAGCTGGAGAGCAGTCAGTGATAAAGTTTGACAGCGAGAACAACAGAGGATATCAGATGTTGGGCTCTTTTGAACACTCGTTTTCTGCCTGTTATTCGTTCGTTCGGCCTGTGTTGTGTGACTGACTGACTCTTTTGTCATCGATACATTGTAAATCAGTACATTTTGGAGGGAAACCGATAGCACATCTGTGACACACACACACTGCGCCCTTAGGGTCAAACCCCTGTCTGACCAGACACAACAGTGTGTGTGTGTGTGTTTGTGAGGGTGTGTTTTGTGTTCCTGACTCGTCAAGAAGTTCCCTCCAAAATGTCTTTTCTCATTCATCGGCCCAGCCGCCTCCCTCAGGGACTAAACACACACACACCTCCTTCAGACGACTGTGTGTGTGTGTGTGTGTGTGTGTGTAGCCTCACAGGGGCTCACCGCTGCAGACACAGCGGGGGAGAGATGCTACCGCCACTCTCTCTGAAAACACACTGAAAAGATTGCAAACTGAAAGAGAGCTCCTTTTGTCACATATACAATGTACAAGAGTGGAAGCTCAATTGACCTGACTAGCTTGTGTTGTGTGAGGCGTTTGCTATAAACAGATGATAAACAAATAAAGCAGGAAGTGTATTGAAATGATGTTCTGTTCAGGTCTAGAAGTTTTTTTTTTTTATTATTATTAATTGAAATGTAGATCTGCCTTGATCATCCCATGCACCCCATGTTGACATGCATCAGTTTTAAAATGCATGCACAATCATAATTGCATAGATATATTTATGTTGTCAAATATTTGAAATATATATATATATATATATATATATATATATATATATATATATATATACACTGTAAAAAATATTGTTGGTTTAACTTGGTAGTAACCTGGTTGCCTTTATTTTAAGTTCATTGAAATGGAAAAATAGAGTTAATACAATAAAGGAGATTGATTTAATCATCAGAAACTCAAAATATTAAACTACATAAATTACCTAAGTTGATTTGACAAAAGAAAAATGTTGTGATTACAAATCATGAAAATATTTTTTTTACAGTATATATATATATATATATATATATATATATATATTAGGGCTGTCAAACGATTAATCGCATCCAAAATAAAAGTTTGTGTTTACATAATATGTGGGTGCACTGTGTATAATTATATATATATATATATATATATATATATATATATATATAAACACACACATGCTTGTATATATTTAAGAAATATTTTCATGTATGTACTGTATATAGATTTTTATATAATTTATATTGTATATAAATATAAATATTTTATATATAATTAATATTGTTTCTTAAATATACATGCATGTGTGTGTTGGGGGTGGGCTCATCTTTTAGAGGGAATCCCTTCCCTCCTGTTATCTTTGTGACTGTGTTAATGTGTGTGTGAGGTATAATTATACTTACACGGTATGATTAAAATTCCAATATTGTTCTAATTATTTTATTGCATGCACCTTTGTGCAAATATGTATATTTTATTGTGCATACATTTATATATTGCTTAACTTTTTTTTAAAAAGCAAAACAAAAAAATATGTTCTGTAAATGTTTAGTTGTAGGTATTTTCCCACATCAGTTTTAACCGTCGGGGTCTGGGGTGTGTTCAATTCACTAACCTTAAATGTGAGCACTAATAAAAGGGATGCTTGTGTTAGCCAGCTTCACTAATAAACCCCCGTGAGCGCTGGAGTAGTGACTGAAGCGTCTCCCCGGGGCAGGGAGTTTTTATACTCCTCCTCCTTAAACAGGAAACATTAATTAGAGGGTGTGCGTGACCTTTGACCCCACAGCTGAGGGCAAAAGTGACCCCTCGCTATAGTACAGGAAGGAAAAACTCACAAAAACACACATGACTGAGAGCTGGGTGCATTTTAACACACCGTCCTTCAGTCAATGGAAATGGAAATGAATTAACACTTTGATTTGATGAGACATGAGATACTTATGAATGAGTGTCAATGAATGAGCCGTTCGTCACATTCTGTCAGGCTGCCAAAGCACAAACACACATGCACACACTCACACACACAGTAATTGTGGGACATTGCAGTCTTTTGTGTGTCCTGCTCAGTGAAGTGGCAGCTCTTGTTGAGATTAGCAGGATTACCTGAAACTGTGCCAAACGCACAGAAACGGTCTTTTCTCTTTCCTTCCTCCAGTTTTCAAGGAAACGCTCTGTGCAAAAGTTCAAAAGTATGAATACGGCAGGGTTGGGGAGGTTATTGTGTGTGATTTTACTTTGCTACTTTGGGGCAGTGTTGGGGAAAGTTACTTTTTCACTATATGTAAGTAACTAATTGCATTACGTAGTTATCTTTTATGGAAAGTAATTAGTTTTTTTGAAAAAAAAAAATACTTTAGTGTTGTTTTTCCTCTCCTGGGCTGTGCTTGCTTGTTTGTTTATTAATAACAACAACAAAAAAGTCATATTTTTGGCAAATGTAAAGGCCCTTCCACACCAAAAGGAAAGGAAATGCACATTCACACCAGCTCAATCTCAACACTCTTCAGCAATAAAAACAAAAAATGAAACACAAATGTGATGTTTACCTTAAAGGGATTGTTCACTTTGAATGCATTTTTGATATGTTTTAGCTTTCCTCAAGGCCATCCAAGATGTAGGTGTCTTTGTTTCCGCAGTATTTTCAATTTTGATATTTTTAGCTCAAACCGTTCGTGTCTGTCAGTCATATAATGGAGGTCTATGGTCACCACCTCAAAGAACATGCACAGAGAAGTCCAAATTAAACATGATTTAAAGACTCGTAAATGTAAGTACACATTGATGGCCTAAGACACGAAACGAGCGGTTTGTGTGAGAAAACCAACAGTATTTATATCGTTTTTACCTCTTGTAACCGCAGCCACGTCCAAGTACTCTGATGGCGCGGACACTTCGGTATAAAACATACCAAAATTTAATTTCAAAGTGAACTATCCCTTTAAGTCACTTTTGCTTATTTGTATTGTTGAATTGGACAATCGAAGGTCAGCAGCAAAGAAGTAAGATTAAATACATGTTTGTGTACTTAAACATATTTAGTTGTTGCAGGTTTGCATAATATTCAGATTTAAGTTGAAGATTTTGAAATATTATGTGCTTTTGTTGTTTTTGTTATTAGTTTCTATTCAGCTTGTTCAAAACTTATTTCAGTTAGTTGACGTTTTTCATCTAAAATGTATAATTATTTCAATTACAGAAAATGATTTTTTTTTATTAATATTTTAGATTTAGTTCGAATGTGTCAATGACCTAAACAACAGCTTGCCGAGTGTTGGGATGATTTAGTCCGAGAGAGATGTGGTGAATATCTTCCATGGTGATGTTATGAAAGTCTGTGTCAGTACTTTGACTTGATACTGAAAATCTGGAGTCGAGGCCTTGGTGTTTGGGGGATCTGCTGATGAGTGAACATCACAGCTGTGCAGATCTGAATAACAGTGTGTGTCTATGTTTATGTGTGTGTTTGCTTATGGGATCAGAGTCTTAATCCTGCTGCTGAATTGGACACACACACACACACATGATAATTGTTTTGTGCACAGGATCTAAATGTGATCTATAGAGATGTGATTGTAGAAATGCCATTTAGTTTCCTTTCTTAAAGTGTGAATACCCAAGTATTTTCAAAGGACTGAAGGCTTGACGATTTAAGTCATGGTTTTTGACATTGCTACTCTACCTTAAACTGCATTTTGCTCTTTGTCTTTCAGATCTGGAGCCATTGTAAATGAAAGGATACACCTGGAGTCCATGAAATGTTTTGAAAACCCTTTCATGATTGGATTGATCAGCATTAGAGAAACAACACATCTTTTGCATGGTTTATCTTGTATGTCCTAGGCTTTTTTCTGTTTTACCCCCCTCATTTAAACAGTTTTTAAAGACTAATTTAAACAGTCTTGTGAATACATTTTTCTATTATACCTTTATATTTTTTGCTACTAACGAACTGATCAACAGGCTATCTACTTAGGCATCAACCATCACAAACAACAGAAAGTAAACAATTTACAGTTTTAATCACGTTATTTGTGCACCATGATGACAACAGTGCTTATACAGCTTAGCATTATGTAAAATGTAAATACGCTAGCATATTTTTATTGAGCATTATTTCCAATCAAACTGTAATTTATATTAAGTTTTTCAAAACGTGTCTTAAGTTAATTTTTATTTGTATGCATTTAAATACATAAATAGTTAAAGTCATAATTAGTAGTTGCAAGACGAGTATTTTTATTTAATATTCTATCCTCAGAACGTATTCAACTCATAGTTTTAGATCATGTGGTGGAAATTGTCTTTGGAAAATTTGACAAAATACGACACAAATTCCCTGAGGTGAATGTTTATAGTTAGTAGACAAATTAAGTAAACGACTGAGAGTGTTAAAAGTGTATGTAAGATATGTTTTTCTTCTTCTAAAAGTCCTGGAACGAGGCTAGGTGAGCGCAGGTAAACATCTGCAGCGCCCCCTACAGCACTGTGGTGGAATAACCAGGTGACCGAAAAATAAACGATACAAACATAATATTGATTATACCGAAGACCTGGCTGAAACCATTAGAAATGTGCTTCTAATGGTTGTCATCTTGTGTGGCTACAAATAAATGGTATAACTTCACTCTATGAAACGCGATTGATATGTGATATTGGAAACTTGGAACATTTTAGAAATGTATAGTCGCATAAAGTCACGCAAAGGCTTATAGATATTTAAAGTTATAGATACTGTTGTAGCGTATAATTAAACCGTTTCATTTGTGATACTACTTTCAGGACATCTGAAACTTGACGGGTTATGTGATTTTTGGCAAATGCTGGACCGCTTCACTTCATGTGCACTAGAGGGCGCGATTGAGCTTTACACGTTCACAACCTGCATCAGGTAAGTAAGAGTGATGAAAAAACGAATGTTTACCTCAGGAAGGTTGTAGAGACTATTATTATTCATCATGGCTACTAACCCATACCCTAAAAAACAAAGGGGAAAACATTACGTGACATTTATTTTTGTTTTACCACTTTTTACATGTTAAACGTTCAGCATATTTATTGCTGTTGGCTATATATCGTATGTATTGCTATATTTATATATTTTATCTATATTTTCTGCCTTATTTAATGAAGAAGATGCCACAGAATTATACTCTTTACTGTGAAAGGTTCTTTTATACCAGATTATATTGTTCTCTGTAGTTTTTAATTGGTTGACCATTCGTTGTAACTGAAATGTATTGATAGAGAAGTTTAGAGAATATATATTTTTTAGCGATAATAATCTAATTAGGTTTGTTTTAACAAGTTAAAACCACAAAGAGAACAGTGAACAGTTATTTATTTAGATAGATTTTTTTTAAAGCCAGTGTGTTTTATTATGTTTCCAACCCAATGTTTAAAATCAGAAATTTTAAATGTCTTTAACCATTTGTCTTGGCAAATGTCAAATCAGGTTTAGTTCTTTTACATTTGCTGTAGGTAATAGTTGTTAAGTTAAACATAATTGAGACATTCATCGGCACTGACTTTTTAAAAATGAAATAATTTTTTGATGCCAGATTCCTAATAATAATCATGGATGGCATGTGTGTTTGACCTCTCTGTGGTGCGCATCTTGTGTTTGTGGCAGGCGACCTTTCAGGTGCATGTGTTGAAAGCGGGCGTGTCGAGTGTGTGATGCTCATCCCTGAAGCTTTGACCTTTCAGTGTGGAGGAGCTTCTGCTCAGGTACGGCTCACGGTCAGGGTTCACCTTTATCACAGCAGAGCAACACGTCACGACCAATACTGTAGACCTGTAAGCACGTATCACCACGCATCAGCTCAAACCGCTTTACCCCACATCCTAAACAAATCATTAACCTCTTTCACATAATCTGTCCGTCAGTATTTATTCTGTCGCACCTTACCTAAATCTCTTCCTCCGCCACTGTCTTACAACGCAGACAATTCACACAAGCACTAATATCATTTGAAATATTTATTGCAGGATGTTTTATGTACAGATTTGTAAGCATCTTAAATGCACACTGATGAAACGATAATGTGAGATTTGCAGTATCATACTTTAATTTCATTGTGTGACAGTGAAACAATCATCTCTTTAGATTATCTTATTTAAAATGTTGATTATTTACAGAAGACAAAAAGTCTTAAAAAAACATCAGAACTGAGTAATAAAATGCTAAATAAATAAATATGTAATAAATAAATAAATTACAAACAAATACATTAAATAAATACCATTGTAGTTCCTTGACCCTTAATAATTTCCGTCCTGTAGCTGGACTTTCTCGGCACAATGATTTTAATTTAAATAATCATCAATAAGTCAGTGCATGTACTTTGTCCTTCTCCATCAGCTCTTTTTGGCATAAGGTGCTTGATTTTGTCTTCGCTTTACTTGATATTTCATATCAGACCGTTTATTTTGTACATGGTATAGCGTTTACATGTTAATCTTACAGTGTACTTATATACACTACTATTCAAAAGTTTGGAGTAGGTCAGATTTTGTGAGTCTCCTCTGCTCACTAAAGCTGCATTTATTTGATCAAAAATACAGTAAAAATGATAAAATATATTACAAATTAAAATAACTCTTTTCTATTGTAATATATTTTAAACTGCAATTTATTCTAGTGATCAAAGCTGAATTTTCAGCATCATTACTCCAGTCTTCAGTGTCACAAGATCCTTCAGAAATCATTCTAACATGATGATTTGATGCTCAAAAAACATTTATGATTAATATCAATGTTGGAAACTGTGACACATTTTTTCAGGATTCTTTGCTTCAATAGAAAGTTCAATATTTCCAATAGTCATTTTTGATCAATTGAATGCATCCTTGCTGAATAAAAGTATTCATTTCTAAAAAATCTCACTGACCCCAAACCTTTGAATGCTAAAGACGTCCCAATCGAAGCCTTTCAGATTTAATAGTTTTACGAAGTGCCAGTCAGTTGTTTCCAAACACAAAAAAACGATGCTCTGTGAGTTCTCGTTCGCTACACCATGGTGTCGGTGGGGCTGGTCGGACACAGCGTGTCCAGGTGTTGAATGGACGGAGGTCTGTTGGGTGTTTTGGAGCAGAGAAGGACACTTGAGTCGGCTTCACACTTCGTGGTCCTGCCGTGCCACAGAGCTTCAGCCGTCCCGGCCCGTATGGCCATCCCCCCGTCGGACAGCACCTCTGTCTTCACCAAGGGGTTCAGCTTCATCAGCGCGTCCAGAGAGCACTTCTGCCTTTCTTTAAAACCGCTCCCTCGTTCCTCCGTGTCTCTGTCGTCTTTATCCTCCTCCTCCTCCTCCTCTTCCTCGCTCTCGGAGCAGTTTTCGTCTCCCGTGTCTTTCGTGTCTCTGTTTGGGATTCCCACAGTTTTTTTTTTGAGGGATAGATCGAGCGGGCCTTCGTTGGTGCGGGCCGTGCGCTCGAGCGCCTGCTGGATGTGCGACAGCTCGGAGCGGATCTTGCCCAGGTGAGCCCACAGGTGGCACTGCTCGGGCAGCGAGGTGACGCGCTGCTCTGTGTTCTGGTACTGCTGGAGTAATGTGGAGAAGTCCTGCAGGAGAGCAGCTGCCGGGTCCACGTCGCGCTCCATCCCTCTCTGTCTCGCCTCCAGATGCTCAGACATGTGCGGCGGGGACGACGCGTCACTGCGGGGGCTGTGGAAACAGTTTAATTGAATCTAAATACCGTTCATCAAGGCTGTCCTGAGTGTGTAATGCAGAGACCAGATGTAATGCATCTGTGTGTATGTTTATCTTTATTTACCTGCACTTTGGAATGTGTTAACATTATCTTTAAAATCCTCGTCAAGCATGGACATTTTTAGCTTAATTAATTTTGAATTAAGAGTGATCTATGCAGTGTAGAGTTATCCATTTTAATGTTCTTTATAAATAAAAGTTGAGTTTACTTATTTTTCATTATCACACAACAGGCTTCGTAGGCCTTAAAGGAGTAGTTCACTTAAAAAAAACTAAAAAAACTTTTGCTGATCATTTACTTATCACCATGTCATTCAAGATGTCCACGTCTTTCTTTCTTCGGTCGAAAAGAAATTAAGGTTTTTGATGAAAACATTCCAGGATTTTTCTCCATATAATGGACTTCAATGGGGTCCAAACGGTTCAAGGTCCATATGAGAGTTTCAGCGCAGCTTCAAAGGGCTTTAAACGACACCAGACGATGAATAAGGGTCTTATCTAATGAAACGAGCGCTCATTTAATAAATAAATAACAAAGTTTTATAAGCACAAATGTTCGCCTTGCTCTGCGCGTTCGTGACTCTCCTGTTCATCAAAATGAACAAATCTTTTTCCGAGTCATTTCGTTCATTCGATGACTCGAAAAAAGATTCGTTGACCAATCATTTCCCTTAATTATCGTCTGGTGTCGTTTAAATCCCTTTGAGGCTGCACTGAAACTCTTGAACCGTTTGGACCCCATTGAAGTCCATTAAATGGAGAAAATCCTGGATTGTTTTCATCAAAAACCTTAATTTCTTTTCGACTGAAGAAAGAAAGACACGGAAGTCTTAGATGACATGGGGGTGAGTAAATTATCAGCAGTTTTTTTTTTTTAAAAGTGAACTTGGGGTTCTTGTCTTACCTGTTGTGTATAGACATCCTGCTGGACACCAGGGAGGCGATGGATGTCGATTTGTGAGTGTTTTTCAGAGAGTCGAGGGCAAACTCAAGTGCAGGTTTCTTCTCTTCAGGTGCACCATGGGAGTCTAATGATGCTGCTGATCTCTTCAGACTTTGCTCTCTGACGAAGGAAGCGTCTTGCTGCCAGCCGGTCTTCCCTTCCCTGGATCGTATCCTCTCCTTTCCGGCGTGGCTCGGCTCCGGGGAGGAGCGCGTGGGAGACGGCCAGGCTGCGGGTGAGCTCTGGCTGGGCCTCAGGGCCGGCACCTTCCACAGGTTTAGTTTAGGAGGATACGAAGGTGGCGGAAGGCTTACGGTGGGTGGTTTGACGAGTTTGCTCGTCTCAGAGGACGTAGAAGAGGGTGTTGCGCCAAAGCTGTGCTCGCAGAGGAAAGGATAATACAGGTGTGGAGGCAGTAAATTACGCTCTGAGTGTCTGAGTTGCGCGGTTGATGCTAAGAAGGGCATTTGTGCGTTTGTGCTCGTAAGTGCCGGGTTTAGGTATGAAAGGAGTCCGGGAGCCAGTGGGTATCCAACGCCAAGCAAAGACAGATTGAAACCCGTTGTGTCGGGGCATTCGAGTTGACCCGTTGACCCCGGTGGAGGGTAACAGGGCAAAGACGAGGCCACCGGGTCTGATTTGGGCTTTGCTCCTGAAGTCTGATTACTAAGGATTCGCCATTGCTCTGAAAGCAACGCCGCCGATCCCGACAGACACGTTTTCGACAGCCTATAATGTCGCAGTTTTGACTCCACCTCGACCGAGCGCGCTCGTAAAAGTTGCTCCTCGAGCGAGAACACATCGGACATCACGAGTTCGGCTTCTTGCTTTGATCGTTTGCTTCCCCTGGAACACGTTTCCGCCGGTTCGGGACTCACAACCGCTGAGCCGTTCGTCTCCATTGCTTCGTCATCTTTCTCTGCTTCTCTTTCTGATGCCCTTTTCTCATCGACCTCCAGACTGGCTGAATGCGAGGGCTCGTCCGACATCGAGGCCTGCTCGGAGAGAGCCTTGGCGGGGCTACGGGAGCGAACGCCCCCCTGCTGGAGCCGGAGTTGCTCTTTTTTATACGGCCAGTCGGACTCGATGAGCAACGACAGGGAGTTTTTGCACAGGCTGTACTTCATGTGGTTGTACAGATGGGATTTCTCCATGCAGGTGAACGGGCACTGGAAGCATTTGTAGTTGTAGGGTTTGCCCCACGGTCGCGGGATGTAGTGAGGCTTTTTGGGCTTGCGTTCCTTGTGTTTACAGCCCACCTTACAGTCGTCCTTCGACATGGTGCGATCACAATCAGTCCCGGATATGAAAACTGGTTTCTATCAAAGCTAAATATCCGAGGAGGTTGTGTGTTTGTTTATGTGTGCGTTCGAGGACAGGTTTACATTGAGTGTGTGTTTGTAGGATGAATTGTGTGTGAGCAGTAAACTTGTGTTTGGTCAGGACTGGGACGCAGGAACGCAGCCATCAGATTTCAGCTGTTGAGAGAATCAAGAAAATATGTGATTAAACTTTTGATAATAAGAAATTATTAATTAATTAATTATTACTAAAATATTTTAAATTATTATATTTAACAATCTAGATTATATAATGATTATTTTAAGTTATTCAGATAATTATAAAAAAAAATATTATTACTTTAATAATTTAATAATATTCTAAATTATCATATTTAATAATTCTGACTATTTTTTACGGGTAAACAGAATATTTTATTAATGCAGTAATTATTATTTTAGAAAATGAAATAATCATTTTAATGATCAGATTTTAAAGTCATTGTGAAACTATAGTGTTTGCAACCCATTTGCCTTTTGTAATGTGATACTTGGACAGGATTTGGGTTTATTAATTAAACTACTTGTTGTAACCCAAACTTGGTTCAAATATGGTCAAATCCAAATGTTGGGTTAAAAATGTCAAACGCAATGGCTGAGTTTGTCCATATTTGACCCAAAGATGGGTTAAAACAACCCAGCATTTTTAAGAGTGTAGGAATTGATTGGACATTGAAACGTAAGGTTTGATGACATCAGAAAAGTCATTTTGATGAAAGCTTGTGTTCATAATAGACCCCAGAACATGTCGTATGAAAGTAAATGGAGCCAGTTTGGATTGCACAGAGACTTTAACAAAGAGAAAAGATGATGAAAGACGTTTTGGTTTCTCAGAACTGCCGAAAGTCCTCTATCTGCCACCTTTCATTAAGTCCAGGGTTGCCCCAGTGAGGTGTGTGTGTGTGTGTTTCTGGAGGGGCCTGCACCTGTGTTCAGTGTAGTATTTACAGCAGGACCCTGAAGGTCAGCTATAGGCACATCCTGACAAAGGGCAGAGGGACGCGAGGCTGCCCGCTTGTGTGTGTGTGTGTGTGTGTGTGTGTGTTAATGAGAGATTGGCATCAGGCCCGCGAGGCATCGTTAGCAGAAGAATGTGGGTCAAGGCAGATTGACTGCTCTTTTGCCCACTCTCTCTCTATCAGTCTGTCCACCACGATCATCTGTCTCTCGTACGTTACACTGCATGTGTGTGTTTCTCCTCAGTCCTGCAGAGTGTGTTTGTGTGTGTTTCACACTCTCTTTGTCTTCAATCGAAGAAGTTCTAAGGGAATTACTTTAATCCTGCAGTTTGAATGTATCGAATAAGAGGAAATGTCATTCTTTGAGTTTTATTCCTCCCAAAAATTTTAAAGCATTACTGATTTTTTTTCTTTTCTTTTCCCATAGTAATTTTATATGACCATATTATCAACGTCTTAAAAGATTTAACTTCATATAATATGCATTTATGCCTTAAATACACTCTAAAAAATGCTGGGTTGTTTCAACACAAATGTGGGTCAAATATGGACAAACCCAAATTTTGGGTTAAAAATGCAATAATAAAATTTACAGTTGAAAGTAAAAGTTGCAGTTGGGTTGAAATTTGAAATTATATATTTTTTTACCCAACATTTGGGTTTGTCCATATTTTACCCAAATATGGGTTCAAACCACCCAGCATTGTTTAGAGTGTATGATCTGATCATTGGTTTTCAAATATAAAATCATTTGCTAAATAAAACTAATTAATTTATTATATTTTATCAGATTCCATTTTACTTAATTTAACCTTATGTTTTATAGAACAACTAAAATCTAGATAAATATGCATAAAATACATCTTTTCAGATATATTAGAAATACAACCTCTAAACAATGCTGGGTTGTTTTAACCCAAATTTAGGTCAAATATGGACAAACCCAAATGTTGGGTTAAATTTGAATTTAAATTTTTCAAATTCTTTCATTTCTTTCAAAAACTTTCACTCTCAACTGTAATTTTTTAATGCATTTTTAACCCAACATTTGGGTTTGTCCATATTTGACCCAAATTTGGGTTGAAACAACCCAGCATTTTTAGAGTGCATGTTTCTTTTTTTTAAAGTTTGAAATATTTTCATTCACAATTAAGAATCAGAAGTCTTTTAACACTATGACACTATTGCAATTTAATGCAGTTTAGCGTACTAATTCAAAGCTATTTAATTAGCAACATTTCAGTGTTACATCTACAGTCTTTCAGAAAGAACCAACTACACTGATGTAATGTAACTAATAATTTTTGTTATTAATAAAAGCATTAAGAATAGGAGATGGTGAGAGCAATTCAATAATGGTGTAATTAAAAGAGAAGCGTTATGATATCTCTGTGAAAAAAATCTTCTTTATTCTTGATTATTTATTTTTTGCTCCTGGCATTTTCCTTTGAGTGGAAAGAGAGAATGAAAAGAGAAGAAAATGAAGCAGATTACAGGCAGGAAATAAAGAGGAGGATGAAATGTCCCGCTGTGAGGCATGAGTTTAGTGGCTCGTGTCTCGGGGTGTAGAGACAGCGAGAGCCCGAAGTGATCTGGGTTTGAAGAAGACGAGTGGCGAGGAGTTTCACACATCTTTCATCTATTACAGCACTCAAAGAAATAATGCAATCACTTCTGCAACTTTCTGCTGCAATCTAATCCTGGCAGTATTACACAGCGTATCTATGGCAGTTCTGCATGCTATAGATCATTTACAGGAACAGTGTGTGTGTGTGTGTTGTGTCATATTGCAGTTGTGCTCAACCCGTTCTGTGGTTTTAACTGGACATCAAATGCTGCTGTTAGCGTTAATCAATAAAATTATTTTAGAGTTGTTCTCACTGCGGGACATTCTTTGTGGTGTGTGTGTGTGTCAGTTTTAAGGCCCTCGGGGTTCGGTCGGACGCTCGCATGGACACACTCTGATCGCTGTGTGTTAAATATGTATTGTCTCGTTTAAATAGGGACGCTTGCTAAAAGCATCGACATACTGTGGTGGAATCCAAGAACCGAGAACACACACACACACTTACACACACAGGGCAGCAGCGAACAAAACGCATGGATTGATATATTGGCATGTAATATATTTTAAAGTTTTAAGTGGCTATTGTTTGAAATTAGAGCATTGTTTTGGTGTGTGTGTGTGTGTGTGTGTGTGTCGTACCTCCACAGTGGTTCAGCAGAATGAGTTGGATCATGACACTTGAAGTTTTCTCAATTTATGCAGAATCTGAAAAATAAACGAGTATCTAAAATTAATTTCAGCTTTGATTCTGTCAGTATTACTATAGATTTAATGTTAAATGACAATCTCCCATCACTCTATCTGAAGTACGTGATTGATTAGAAATACGTTTTTATATTCATCAAAATATGTATTTAATAATAAAATAAATGCAGATCAATTCATTTAAAACAAGGTATTATTTTAGAAATTCTGTATTGTACTTTAAAGGCCAGGGTGGCCAATTTATTATTATTATTTATATCATATGTCTTTATGTATAGCCTGTTTTATTTATGGTTGCATACATGCCTATAAAAAGCTGCTATCGAACATATTGCCATCAAACAACCTAGATAGCAACATTTAAACAGAGAGACAAGTATGAAATAAATGAAACAGCAGAATAAAGTCAACAGATATTGTACTAAATTCTATGCAGTTGCAACATTTGAAACAGATGTGACAACATGCCCCCATGTAAATCAGACACTGTGGCCCGACAAATTTAAGAAGAAAAAAAACAACTTTTTGCTTAGAATTTACTTTTGAAACACAGATGAACCTGACTTTGTATTCCAAGTGTACTTTAATTATAAAATATTACAAAAATGAACTATAGGATTTTAGTTTTGCACATAGAATTTCCACAAATATTCCATTTAAAGATAGTTTTGAAACCAACACACAAAACCACTCCTAGATTGTGTAATTACTCAAAACCTTATATAGAGATACTGTAAAACACACGCAACAACGTCTATTTCCACATATCATATTTTCACATTGTCACATACATACGTACACCTCTTTAAAAAAAATGAATCAAGACTAATTTGATTGACATCTCAGTAGTTCATCTCAGTAAATGCACAACGCTTGAGTTACGCGCCACAATCACACTAGTACACATAAAGCCCTAAACTTATGCCACAATAACTTTTACCCGCAGATAACGGCTTGGCTTACCTGCTGTGCGTCTGTGTCATGTTGTGTTCCAGAGGCGGCCGCTGATGTGCGTTCGGTGTTTTATGAGGGGAGAGCGCGCACACACACACACACACACACATGGATGAACAAGAGAGAGAGGCAGATATATATATTCTCTAGGAGGGATGCCTTGGGGCAGTACAATCAGGCACAGGCCCCTCCTGCCTCCCTGCTATTGGCACAAGCTCAAGTGGGTCCAAATTAGGAAAACCTGCCCGGTTCAGTCCATTAAGGAGAAGGCGAGACACTTGGCGGGACAGTTTACTTAATTTGGCCGCCGTGCAATTTGAAGTCACTGATGGAAACTTTAGCAACACTTTATGGACTTGATTCAGGTTCAGTTTAGTGTGTTTTATCGCCATAACAAGAACTGTTCATTTGTATTGCCAAAAGCAGTGCAAAAAAAAGTTTTAATAAACTTAAAATTAGAAATTTTAATTAACTATTATATTGGCAAAGTCTTAATAAACTTAAAAATATAAATTTTAATTAAAAAAAATTATTAAATATTATATTGGCAAAAGCAGTGCAAAAAGTTTTTTTTTAATAAAACCATAGTAATAATTTAAAAAATGTGATATTGTATTGTATACACTGCATGTATAATAAGAATTGTACATAATAAGCATAAAAAATAAATAGATATAACCGTATTTAAGTTAAAAATAAAATATTATATTGGCAAAGTAGTGCAAAAAGGTTTTTAAAATATAACCACATTTAAATAAAAAATTAGATTATGTGAAATATTGTATTCCAAAAGCAGTGCAAAAAAGGTTTAGCCAATTAAAGTTGAACCATATTTAAATAAAAATGTAAATTAAATATTGTTTTGCCAAAAGCAGTGCAAAAAAGGTTTTAATACCAATTAAAATTAAACCATATTTAAAAATGCTTAATTTAATTAAAATACTATTAAATTAAATAAATATTTAATAAAAAATAATAATGATTTATAAATTATATTAAAATATTATCAACTTATACACAGAAATTGCAACATTAAAGCGATTTATTTTTCACTTATTTATTTATTTATTTTTTGCCATTGATTTTTATTCTAAGGCAGAGAGCAGACTGAATATTGTTTAAAATATGTCCTTTTTTTGTGCCACAGGAAAAAGAAGCTCATACGGGTTTGGATGGACATGAAGGTGAGTAAATGATTGATTTCTGAATGAACTATTTCTTCATTTGAGCAGCAGTGAACTGTAGTCTCACCATCAGAAAGTCCAGAAGCTTGCGGATTACTTTATGGACTTCTCTCCGTCTCGAACTCTCTCTCTCTGCGTTTGCGGTTTGACCCAGTTTCTGTCTGTAGACGAGCACGGAGCTGCAGAATCAAGTTTTAATGTGCATTGCTAACAGTGCATGACAGATCAGTAAATAAAGGCCAGCCACCATCAATCATTAATAACATAAATGCGGTTTGGATGGAGAAAGCTTGAAGGTAGCTCTGAAAAATAAGCTTTCAGAATAATCTAGACTTCACTTCTCCGTGTCGTTGAGATGTTTCAGTATTGTTCTCATCAGTGTTTCTGCGGTCGTGTCCATCTGTGGTTCTCAAGCGTAATCCAGTGGTTTCTCTCCACAACCTGCATAATTTAATATCTTTAACGCAAACTAGCCACAAAATTCACTCACGACTGCAATAGTTATAAAGGACATCTCTGTGATGATGTTTGGTCTTGAGTACAGTAGTCAGATAACTTGTAAATGAGACAGTTTCGTCAAATTCTTTTATCAAGGAATTATTTTTAACATTTATATAAAATGTAGCATTAAAAATCAAATCAAATGTTAAAGTTTATTTATAAATTTTTTAAGCTCACATGTGGCATTTAAAAAAGTGAGAATACACTGTTTTTAAGGTGTCCTTGTAACAGTGTAATTATACATTGAAGTGTAATATTAATCAACATATGCTTACTATAGGATTAGGGTTTGGTTTAGCATGCAATTATACATAATTTACTGTTTTTACAACATTTAACTGTAACAAAGACACTGTAAAATAAAATGTAAATTTATTTGAGAAGCAAAATTGCATGATATATTAAGACTTGTTGTCAGAGAGTTTAATTGAATTAAAAGAATTCATTATCAATTTAAATCAAATTACATATTTTTGTTCCATTAGACTCAAGATTATGCTTTCAAGTCACATTTATTTATAGCACTTTATACAATTCAGATTGTTTCAAAGCAGATTCACATTAATAAACAGGAAAAAAACGTCTCATTTTATGCTGAATATTGATTATTTCGATTGTTTTGAGGATCTTTGGTCACTCTTCATTTTAAGGTGTCCTTGTTACAGTGTGATTATACATTTAAATACTGAGTATATGAATGAACTACATATGGTTAGGCTTAATTTCATATGTAGTTATCCATGATAGTTAATAGCTACTATACTATGTAAAAAGGATCCAATAACACACTATTTTGAAGTGTCCTTCACTCTAAAAAATGCTGAAATTTGGGTCAAATGTGGACAAACCCAAATGTTGGGTTAAAAATGTAAATGTACAGTTGCAAGTGAAAGTTGAAGTTGGGTTAAAATTTTTAATTCAATTTTTAACCCAACATTTGGGTTTGTCCACATTTGACCCAAATTTCAGCATTTTTTAGAGTGAAGGACACTTTAAAATAGTGTGTCATTGGATCCTTTTTACGAAAACGACTTAAAAAATACTTATTTTGTTAAAGACAACTCATTATTCACATTGTGCACAGTGGAAGTCCACCATGTTCGGGGTCTATTATCTGCATGGTTTAATGTAGACTTATCTAATGTCAGCACATCACCGAAGGATCCAGTGACCGATATGTGTCACGCGTCAGACAGAGAGACAGCGAGTGTTTATGAGCACAGGTCCTTTGAGAAATGTCAGTGTGTTTGTAGGGGGGGTTGAGCCGCTCCTGGAGGATCAGGCGTGCTGTCACACACACGAGAGGAGATGAACTGTGACAGCGTGATCCGTAGGGCTTAACCATCTGTAGAAACAGAGCGAGGGGGAGACTGAAGAAACTTACCAGTTATCGGTGAAAGCCAGAAGCACAAGGGCTTTCACGAGGAGGAACGTTTCGTTGTTTCGTCAACAGTTTGTTGTGTCATTCAACGAACATAAAAAGCATTACCGTACACTAGAAGTCATATAATATATTTTAGTGAGGAACTGACCCAAATTTAAAGGTGCATTGCGCAACATTTCATGTTAAAAATAGCCGTTTTTATATCATACATTCCTAAACAATCGCCTGATGGGCTGAATGAGCCCTTCTCTGATCACTGCGATCGCCTCTATAATCCTGTACAGTAAAATAAATAAGAGAGATTCGGGACGGACTTTGAGACTGACGTTATGCGCCTGGCTATGTCTGTGTATTCAGTTTAAAGCTAGACTAAAGACGCATTTATTTAGCCTGGCATTCATATAATTTTTTTATCTTACAGTTACTGTAAATTTGGCCTCTAGAGGAGAACTGGCCCCTGACTGAGCCTGGGTTCTTCCAAGGTTTTTTTTTTCTCCATTGGGTCATCTGATGGAGTTTTAGGACACCATCGGGTCACTTGATGGAGTTTTTCGGTTCCTTGCCAATGCTTGCTCAGTTGGGGATATTCAAATTAAATGACCCATCATACCATTGATCAGCTCCACCAAACTTGATTTTCTTTTCATAATTAAACAAACACTGTGATGTTGTCTTGATTGATGCTGTGAAGCAGCTTTGATACAATCTGTATTGTGAAAAGCGCTATATAAATATATTTGACTTGACTTGACTATTCGCCGCCATTCTCCGTATCAGCGAAGACAACTCGAGCGACAAAACTTTACTCAACTTTCCACAAAAGTAGACGATGGATTCAAAGAGACCGGCTTGTAGTTCATTCCAAACCCCGACGCAAACTCCATGTCAGACAAAGAAGATAAAACGTTTGTCTAGTGCCAGGCGTCGGAATAAGACGAGAGTCAACATCGGGAAGCTTCCAACAAATGGAGAGATCTCCGGTCGGCTCTAGGGCTCAAACGGGTCAAAGTAAGAACTTATATTGTTCATGAGCGTGTTTCCAGAATAATACAATCATACAGTAAACACATAAAACAGTTCAACATGGAGATAGATGGAAACAAAAACCGAAGTTTTCCCCTCACACACACATAAGTGTGTAATTTACTCAAATGCCTTTCCTTTCATATATTTAAAATGACTTGCAGATTTATAACTTTATTACCTCTGAAGACATTATGACTTTAACAAAAGATTTGTGCGGCTGATGCTCCTTTGGTTATGAACGGCTTGTGCAAGCGTGTGTGTGTGTGGTCCATGAGTGTGCACACCTCTGGTTGCAGTTTCGCTTGTCGCCAGAGGGGGCGTAGTTCTGCAAAAACGTAGAGACTTGCGCAATGCACCTTTAAGACTCACTGCTGTGAGATTTTCTTAGTATTTTTGTTTTGTTTTCTACATGATTAATAAAAAAATATATGATATGGGGGGGGGGGGAATATTGTCTATGCTTTTGCTTTCCCTCGCAAAAATGTTTGCGTTCTGCTGATAAACTTTGCGTTCCCTCGCAAAGAGCGCAAAAGGTTTCAGATGAACGCAAGCGAAAGCAAAGTTTCTCACGGGAAAGCAAACGCATCTGTACTTTTCCACTATAATTATCAAGTAGTTCTTAAATCGAGATACATTTAATTGAGAAGGATTGTTTTAATCATTAACTCCACTTAGTTTTGATACATTTTTTACATTTTAAACCAGGCTTAAGTCATCTCAGTGCCCCAGTCATGCTTGTTTCGGATGTAATATTACTTGTGTAATATAGCTTTTTGTTAATGTGAAAGTTTCAGAAAACTATTTAGAAATTCAGATATGCTAATGAAGGTTAATCGGTAGACCAATCGCAACAGACTGGGACATCTGACCAATCAGAGCAGAGTCTCAGTCAGGAGGAGTTTAGAGAGACACTGAGGGAAATGAACTGATGCTGCGATGTATAATTATGAGAAAATGACCTTGGAAACAAAATTAGTATGTTTTATATTTGAAGAGTTCAGATGCAAAAGCCTCTAAGTGCCATTTGAAATTTTCTTCTAAAATGATCATTTTTATCAAGCTTGTATATTTAAGTTCAGTAATTTCACTTAAATGGCAATACAGATTACCTATTAATTGTCATTTAAGTGAAATAACTGAACTTAAATATACAAGCTTGATAAAAATGGTCATTTTAGAAGAAAATTTCAAATGGCATTTAGAGGCTTTTGCATCTGAACTCTTCATTTGTTTTACGACAAATATTTTAAGAATGAATTTTCGCAGTGCATGACCTTAGCTGACTAGTTCATGATTTGCATGGAATATCTAAAAAATATATAATCACACATGAATCTCCTCTGGAGTTTAAGAAGAAACGTCTCAAACTGTGCTCAGAAATGTCAAGATTGCAATATTAACAATAATAGCTCAGAAGATTGCATGATCTGAGCTGCCATCCACATTCATTTGACAGCTTTTGTCTCATTTGTGTCTTTTTATTTCTCCTAATGAACGAAGTATATAAATGAAACGCACAGAGTCTTTGAGCAATGAAAGAGCATCCTCTGAGCAAAAGATTTCCTTGGGCACTTTTTTCCACATTATTTTGAACTACTCGCTGATTCAGTGTGTGTGTGTGTGTGTACCTGGAGATAATGAAGTGTGTGTGTGTGAAGATGAAGATGAAGTAGAGATTGTGTGTCCGTATGTTCAGGCATCTGTGAGCATGACAGCTCAACTTCATTATGAGTCAGAGAGAGCAACCTTAGGCCAACACACACACACACACACACACACACGCTGCTGGGTCAATACAGCGATCCAGCTGTGCAGTAATACATTTTCACAGGGTACACCATTACTTTAATTTCAACACATTTATCAATTAGATTACACACACACTCTCCTGACGGTCCTAAACTCGGTGAATGCTTTACAATGATAAGAAAATGTAATTATAATTCTACATAATCATTATGTGTAGGTTTGTGTTGGTTTCTGTATTTATGTTGGGTGAGATAAAAAGACAAGCAAATATTTTTTATTGTAATAAGATACAACCGTAATCCACTTTATTTGAACACACTGATTACTAAAACATATCTTTTCTAGTTTTAATAAAAATATCAGGACAATAAAAGTTGGTCTGTAATTTAAAAAAAAAAGTCTCTTCTCATCGGGGCTGCATTAATTTAATCAAAAATACAGTAAAACAGCAATATTGTGAAATAATTTTTACAATTTAAAATAATGTTTTGTATCGTAATATATGTTCAAATGTAATTTATTCCTGTGATCAAAACTGAATTGTCAGCAATACTTCACAAATAATCCTGACTACAATGCATCACGGTTTCCACCAAAATATGAAGCAGCACATTGATAATAAACAGAAATGTTTCTACAGTAAATCAGCATATTAAAATATTTAGAAACATTTATGTTTATTATTAATGTGCTGCTTCATATTTTTGTGGATACATTGTAGTCAGGATTATTTGATGAATAGAAAGTTAATTTATTTAAATTGAAATAATAATTTTTAGTCTATTTAATGCATATTTGCTAAAAAAAAGTATTAATTACATTCAAAATTAAACCTTTGAATGGTACTATTAATTAATAATTCAAGTCTTAACCAACGTTCTTTGTGTGTTCACTGCATGTCTTGTGTTTTTCCCAATCAATTTTTCACCATTTGCCTATAAAATGTTCATGAAGTGTGAATGTTCATATAGATCACAGATTTAATGAATAAGTTTGGGTTTATATTTTAGTGAGGGTTTTCGTGTGTGTGTGCGCGTGACTAAGCGCGCGGCTGAAGTGTTTTTGAGGCTGTGTTCTTGGCCCTGTGGTGTTGGACGCTAACAGCGGCACTCTTAGCTAATGCTGTGAGGCACATTAAGAAAACTCATATCGCTCTCAGCAAATATCAATTATTCAACTAACCCTTCTTTCTTCCTTTCTCTCTCCCTCTCCTTTCTTTGCATCTTACTCTGCTTCTTTCCTTTTCTCCATCCATGTTTTTTTTTTGTCAATAATAGAATTATGAAGATTTTCTTTAACCAATTAGATTTTTATTAATTTGCTTTTGTTTATTTTTAAAATGTGTTGCATTCACACTGTGAGTTCCGAACATCATTTCTACAGCTTGGAAGGAATATTCCCAACCAGAATAGTTTAATTACACCGAGTGATTTTAATTCTATACAACAATAGAATCTCTTCCCGATGATGGGCACTTTATCACTGGAGGATGTCATTTCAGTCCATCTGAAGGACTTTGTAAACACACTTCATTAACAGCACAAGGGCCCATCATCAAGGGATTCAGTTGTTGTTGTTGTTTTTCTTCGTTTGGAGCGACCGTTACCATCCTCTTCCTCTAGTGGCCTTTAAGGGAGGTTATATCGGCCACAATTAGGTCCCTTAAAAGATAGCATAATGATTGTTTGCATCAGTGTGTGCCAGGAGAGCAGCTGTGAGGCTTTGAAATGTTGTCTAGGTTGGAGGCGCCCTACTGTAGCTGTGTGTGAATCTAACAAAAATGATTCTCGAATTTTCTTGATAACAACATTTGATGTGTTTTTATGCTACAGTGCATTATTATTATTAAGTGCTACTCAGAGGAGTCATCAGTGCATTTACATTGCAATTCAATTTGCATAATTTCAGCTATGAGTTTAATTTTTTAATTTGTTATATTGAAATGCTTTATAAATGAAACTAGTCACCAATAGGTGGTTGCAAGTGAATCATTGAGTCGTTCAACTGATTCATTTAAACTGTTGATTCATTCACGAACAAAGTCTTTATGAATAGATCCTAGATTCAGTGACTCATCCGATTTGTTCAAAAACTATATATATACACTATCACCTAAAGGGTTATTAGGAACAGCTGTTCAATTTCTCATTAATGCAATTATCTAATCAACCAATCACATGGCAGTTGCTTCAGTGCATTTAGGGGTGTGGTCCTGGTCAAGACAATCTCCTAAATGCTGTTTGGACACCCAGCATTCTTCAAAATATCTTCTGAAGACAAGCAGTTTGCTCTAGATCATCAATGTAATGTTGACGGTTCAGCATTTGAGCTTGAGATGCTGTTTGCGGTGTATGTATGCAAGTATGAGTAATAGCAGTATGTCCGCTCGACGACTAAGAGTGGCATTTGTGTCAGTGTATGTGTGGCCAGGAGCGGTGGAGACACTCGATCTGTAGCTGGTGTGGCGTTAATGTCAGGGTATGCGTTTGTCTGACAGTGATGGGTAACATCTGCTTTCTGCCTCCGTGATTCTGATCTATGAATAACTGACCCCCCTACTTCCTCCGAGACAAACACATGCATATAAACATCAACACAAACACACACACACACACAGCCGATATGTGAGGGGAGCGGCAGGGCTCTAGGGGTGCTCACCATTGCACCTGTGGGTGTCACCTGACCCAGGCAACAGGAAGACGAAATGAGGGGAAACATCAGCTGCTGCCACCCGCCATCAGGAGAGCTGTCAATCAGCCCACCCTGCAGGGCGAGAGAGTGTGTGTGTGTGCGAGCAGCAAACAACCTGCAGGGTTCGGCTGTGTGTGAATTCACTGACCTGTAGGGAGTAACTGTGTGTGCGTGTATTCGTAAATGCTTCGACCTTCAGGGACGTCATGTTTGAGTGAGAGTGTGAGTGTGTTCCTGTCGAACTCTCCTCGATCTGTGTGTCAGCGGTGCTGGTCCAATACATTTGAGCTTGATGCATGTTCATGAGAATATATATCTCTTGAAAACAGTTCATATCATACCTCATTTGGCAAATTTTTTTTTTTTTTTTTAATGAATTTTATTTATTTTTTATTTTTATTATTTATTTTAATTTTATTTTAAAGTTTATGGTTAAAATAAGTAAAACGCAATTTCACATATAAAAGTAATTATTAAAACAATTATTCAAAAAATATGTTTTATGAAATTCTTTAATAGTGTGTGCAGTAATAAAGTAAGTGTACGTTTTTATAGATGATATTCTTTTTTGAATTAAATAATTTAACATTAATTTGCAGATGTAGTAATACATATTTATTTATTTAATTATTATTTATTATTAAAGGCTATATTCTCTCAAAACAAGTAATGTGTCTTATCACAGCACTTTTTAAATGCAATTTCATGATGTTTTAGTCTGATATTTTACTGGAAGATAAATATTTTTCTTTATATATAAATAAAATTGTATTTATTTAAATACTGGAATATTTAAATTGATATTTAAAATGCATATATATATATATATGTATATGTATATATACACACACACACTCTCTCTTGGATTAATTTCCCTGATCTCATTGCAATGCATTCTGGGTTTTTCTTCTCTGAGGTTTGTGTGATGGTGCTTTAAAAGTTTGTCCTAAATTATGTATTTTTAAAGGTTTCATAATGTTGCCTTTCTTTCCACTTGAGCCGTTGCCTGAAATATTCTTTTCCTATAGTGCAGGTACATTTATCTTGTTTTGCTATATTTAAAATGATATTTTTCTGCAAATCGAGACTAGTAATGTTTTAGTTGTGAGTGTTTGCTCGAGCAGGTCTCTGACTGGTGTATTTAGCGTTCATCTGATGGGAAATTGAGCTTTCACAGTATACGAGGGAACAGTTATCTAGAGAATATTGCATATGGAGTTTAAAGAGGTTTTGCACAAACTAAGGAAAGGAGATCTTGGATAAACGATTGTAACCGCAGTATAGCAGAGGGAATCGGGGCACGGAGACTCGGCAGTGTGTTGATGCGTGAGTTATACAGTGAGACAGAGCCCCTGTGGGTGTGGGGAAGACAAGTCCACGCTTTAGTACACCATATGTTCACCCCTCTCTCCGCCATACATAAACAAGTCAAGAAGCTATAGCTAGAGGGAAGCCATGCTGCAGTATTACTCTCTCTCTCTCTCTCTTCTGTCGGCTTCGTCTGAGCCTCTCTTTATCTTTTCCCTTTGCCCTTTTTCTTTTTGCCTTTTGCCAGTTTGCAGTCCATGCATATATCTATACATGCATCTTACATACTGTATGTATGCATCAAAATGTCAGTCATGTTACTGATTGTTTAAGAGTGGTTTGCACATTCTCCTCCTCATGTTGAGCTGTGGTGCTTGAGCTGGATACACAGGTTTGAGTCAGCCTGTATTGTGTCCCAGCAAACTAGTCTTTGTGCTCTATTCTCTTAGCCTGGTTCAACCAGACTCTAGTACATTTCATTTTGAAATTGAGCGGAAGTGCATAGGAGGGCGCAGCCAGGCTCCTATTCTCTTACATTTACTTTTCAAATGTAAAAATCTAGATTTTACTCTGTTAAGGTTATTCGCATTAAAGGCTGGCGTTAGTGCCAAAAAGTGTCTGATTTAATTTTTTTATTTCTTAAATTCTTTATTTTTGTATTTTTCGCAAGGAAATAAAATCTGTGAAACATTAAATGTTAGAGAAAACAATGACCCACTCCCTCAAATATTATGTTTGAAAAAAATCATGATGTCGTTCTGACTGTCAGTCTGTCTCTCTGTCGTTCTGTCATTCTGTCTGTCAGTCTATCTATCTGTCGGTCTTTCTGTCTGTCTGTCATTGTGTCTGTCATTCTGTTTGTCAGTCATTCTCTCTGTCTTTCTGTCGTTCTGTCAGTCTGTTTGTCTGTCATTCTCTCTGTCTTTCTGTCATTCTATTTGTCAGTCAGTCTGACTGTCGTTCTCTGTCGGTCTGTCTGTCTGTCTATCTATCTGTCTGTTTATCTGTCTGCCTGTCGTTCTCTCTGTCTGTCATTCTGTCTGTCTGTCTGTCGGTCTTTCTGTCTGTCAGTCTATCCGTCTGTCATTCTCTCTGTCTTTCTGTCATTCTATTTGTCAGTCTGTCTGTCTGCCTGACTCATTTTGTCTGTCTATCTGTCTGTCTGGCGTTCTATCTGTCTGTCATTCTGTCTGTTAGTCATTCTCTCTGTCTTACTGTCGTTCTGCCATTCTGTCTGTCTATCTATCTGTCGGACTTTCTGTCATTCTGTCTGTCTATATGCATGTCTGTCTGTCTGTCATTCTCTCTGTCTATCTGACTGTCTGTCGTTCTGTCTGTCTATCTGTCTGTCTTTCATTCTCTCTGTCTATCTGACTGTCTGTCTGTCTGTCTGTCTGTCTGTCATCTATCTATCTATCTATCTATCTATCTATCTATCTATCTATCTATCTATCTATCTATCTATCTATCTATCTATCTATCTATCTATCTATCTATCTATCTATCTGTCTGTCTGTCTGTCTGTCTTTCTGTCTGTCTATCTGACTGTCTGTCATTCTGTCTGTCTATCTGTCTGTCTGTCATTCTGTCTGTCTATCTGCATGTCTGTCTGTCATTCTCTCTGTCTATCTGACTGTCTGTCGTTCTGTCTGTCTGTCTGTCTGTCTGTCTGTCATCTATCTATCTATCTATCTATCTATCTATCTATCTATCTATCTATCTATCTATCTGTCTGTCTGTCTGTCTGTCTTTCTGTCTGTCTATCTGACTGTCTGTCATTCTGTCTGTCTATCTGTCTGTCTGTCATTCTGTCTGTCTGTCTTTCTGTCTGTCTGTCTGACTGTCGTTCTCTGTCTGTCTGTCGTTCTCTCTGTCTGTCTGTCTGTCTGTCTGTCGTTCTCTCTGTCTGTCTGTCTACCTATCTCTCTGACTTTCTGTCTGTCAGTCTATCTGTCTGTCAATCTCGCTGTCGTTCTGTCATTCTATTTGTCAGTCTGTCTGTCTCTCGGTCTTTCTGTCATTCTGTCTGTCTGCCTATCTATCTGCCTGTCTGTCTTTCATTCTGTCCGTCTGTCTGTCTATCTGTCTGTCATTCTCTCTCTCTGTCTGTCTGTCTATCTGTCTGTTGGTTGTTCTGTCTGTCGTTCTCTCTGTCTGTCTATGTGCCTGTCCGTCAGTCGTTCTGTCTGTCTATCTTTATTATTTCGGTCTTTATTTCGTGTCCCTCCTGTCATCATAAGCGTGTGCATATGTGTACTCAGAGAGCCGCACTTGCACCTCCACACAAGCTGGCGTCCCGTGACCGTCTGTGTGTGTGACTGGTCTGTCACAGGGTTTGAGTGCTATAGGATGTGCCAGGCCAATTGACCAAATCACTGATCTTTAAGACTAGCTCTGGGGGTTGTGTTTGGGGGGGGTACGGGTGAGTTTCGGGTGGGGGAAGACGAGCACCATCACTAACACCCCCTTCCCCTCCACACACACACACACACACTAGCTCTAATCAAGGAACATGGTCACCGCAAAGATGTTAACAAGAAACGACAGCTTCTCGTCGCTCGCGGCAACGACCAGCTCGGCTGTGGAGATAGACCGGCAGGCGCGAAGCCAAGCGAGAGAAACAGAGAGAGAGAGGGACGAGAGATACAGCTAAAAGACCAGGAAGAAAAACTCAGGAAGAAGAGTCTGAACCTCCGTACTCAAAACACACACATTTAGATATGCATGTGGACACCAGCATGACCTTTCTGACCCCGTGAGTGTGTGAGGGAGTGAGAGACGGAGCAGGTGAAGGGTGGAATGGATGAGACAGGTTGTTAATGGACAGGGCAAATAGACATTTTAGGACATATTAGTAATCCTTAATAATTCACCAGCCCGAGAGCGTGTCCCTCTGTCTCTATACAGACGCCTCAGAAGTATCTGGACACTTTGACACACTTAAAAATGTATGATTGTCGTTGCATTAGATATCACAGCGAGGGCCATTTGTTTTTGAAGGAAAACCGAGCCAGCCGTTCAGGTGGAATGTGTGTCAGTAAATGTAGTGTTGAACATGAGGACGGTCAGTGTGTGTGGTTAGTGGATGTTCATGTGCTTCTCTACACCCGTGAGAACTGACTTCATACAGCCACCATCAAATATCAAAAGGTGATTTTTAGTGGCTGTATGAAGTCAGTGTATATATATATATATGTACACTCTAAATAATTCTGGGTTGTTTTAACCCAAATTTGGGTCAAATATGGACAAACCCAAATGTTGGGTTAAAAAAAATTTAATTAAAATATGTTCAGTTGAAAGTGAAAGTTAAAGTTGGGCTAAAATTTTAAATGACATTTTTAACCCAACATTTGAGTTTGTCCATATTTGACCCAAATTTGGGTACATCTTAAATAAATGACAGTAAAAATCCTGTATTACAATTATTTGGGATGCACACATTTAAATAACGTATAATGGAATATGTTTGTGTAAGAAGTGTGCTTATTTGTCATGAAAATGCAATTTCTTGTTTGGTTTTTCCCCTTAATTTAGGGCTAAAATGAGTGTTCCTGTAGCTCAAACAGTCAAGCATTTCGCTCGCAACACCGACGTCATGTTTCCATGAACTGCATGAGCTCATTATATGTTTTCTATGTGCTGCCAAAATCATAACTTTAACTGTGAGTAAAATTTGCCCCACATGTGGATTTATATATAAATAGTTTTCTGAAAAACCACAAAAGAGAAAGTTGTTTGTGGCGAGTCACAATTATTGATTAATAATATTAATACGATCATGGTTTTTCTATCTAATCTCCAATAATTGTGCAGTTTAAAATTACAATTACAATGTGCCATCCAAATAAGTACTATTTAAACGCTTTAAGAAATGCACAATATCTTGTCTGGTCATAATCTGGCAGAAAGTAAAATGAAAGAATACGAAAAAAGACTTATAAAGTCCACAAAAACAGAAGTATTATTTGCTCAAGATTCATGATTGTGACTGGCTTACTCAAAGGCCATCAGGCTGCAAACCATTTTTGTTTTTGTTTTAAAAGCCAGATCTCTTCTTTTATGTTGATCCAAAGAGACTGTCATTATCTGAAGTGAGTGTGTGTGGACGCAGGATCGTCCTGTCTGACCCCTGGGTGCCAGTGGAGATGTAGACAGTGATGTGGTGTGGCACCATGGGACCGTCCCAAACTGGCACTGCACTGAAATGTATACTCGTCTGTGTGTGATGGTTTATGACACTCGTATGTGTGTGTTCCCGTGTGTGTGCACCTAGTGCGCGGGCTTGTGTTCCTGTCTCGGCCCCGGTCGCTGCAGGATACATGGACAGTGATGTGGCTCAGCACCGCAGGGGCCTCCTGATGACTGAGACGAGTGTGTGTGTGTGTGTGCGGTACAGTGATGGGTTCTGGCACCCGCGGGCTCTGGTCGACTGGTCCTGGACTGGTGGCACGGACAGCGATTAGGACTCTGATATCAACCTGTCACTCTAAACAACTCGAACTGTCACTAAGAGGAAAGGAGAGAGAGAGACAGGGAGGAATCAGCAGAGATAATGTAGACACTGAGTTACTGTGACAGCTGGGAGGACTGAATAAAAGAACAAGAATGAGAGGAAGATGAAGAAATTGTTAGAATTAGAATAGAGTTTGAATTAGAATCAGAAAAGGAATCCAAATTCTAATTAGAATACATGGAATGCAGGACTTAATTTGGATGCTCAATCATCTTAAGCCTTCTTTTAATTTAAAAAAAAAAAATATTTCATTTATTTATTGTATTTAATTTAATATATTATTTTATAGTATTTTTTATTTTATTTCATCATTATTATTCTCATTTTATTTTTTATTATTTATATTAATTTATTTAATTTATTTTTTATTAGTAGAAAAACATTTATTACATTATTAGAAACCATAGAATTAGAATAGAACTGGAATACTAGAATAGAACGCCTTACTAAAAAACCTACTTCCAGAATACGTATTTCATCAAAAATAACTAACAGCAAATGCGTTAAAGGGATACTTCACCTCTGGAAAGATGAATGTGTATTTAAAATGGATCATTTATGTAGAAGAAATGTGAAATTATTTTTGAATTGGAGCTTTCTAGACTGAGAAAAGCCAGAAAATGTATTTTTGGCTCATGTGGATGAAAGACAACAAGAGATATTGCTTTCAAGAGATATTAAAACGATATAAATACTGTTCGTTTTTCTCACACAAACCGCTCGTTTCGTGTCTTAGGCCATCAATGTGTACTTACATTTACGAGTCATTAAATCATGTTTAATTTGGACTTCTCAGTGCATGTTCTTTGAGGTGGTGACCATAGACCTCCATTATATGACTGACAGACAAGAACGGTTTGACCTAAAAATATAAAAATTGAAAAATACTGCGGAAACAAAGACATCTACATCTTGGATGCCCTTGAGGTAATCTGACGGAGAACAGTAAACTGAGAGACAGAAGGGCTATAACCTGTGAACTCTCTCGAGGCGTCAGTCGTTCAGATTAATAGCTGGTACATGATTGGGTTCTGGATCTGATAATATAGACAATGACTCTGATGTAAATATAAATGTAGTTTATATCAGTCTTAAACATACAGCATCTCTGTCTAGTGTTGGTGGCCATCTAGTGTTAAGATGGAAATCTCTCTCTCTCTCTCTCTCTCTCCAGTGCTATTGTCTCTCTCTGTCTCTCTCTCGGAGAGTCTGATGGAGTTTGGCAGCTCTTGCTTGCAGCCACAGGCCAGCCTAAAGCCATTGCAGATGATAGTTTTAATTGCTTTCAATCTTTCAGGCAAGTCCCTGCCTACTGGCACCAAGTACTGTGTGTGTGTGTGTGTGTGTGTGTGTGCGCGCATGTTCATTGTGACTTTAGCTGAGGAACTCTTAGTGATGCTGGCTTCTGGTAAAATGACTACAGAAGTTGAAATGAAAGATTTTTTAAGTCATAGTGCCACACCTCTCGATAATGTTGAATTACCATATTAGTAATAGCATCACACGTGCTGTTGGCAGACGCGGCGCCAAGAATAGAGCAGAAATAATTCACGAATCATATCATATATTTCTCAGAAGTAACAATGATTTTGAATATGTGTTTTCTCTAGCAGTGGTTTTGTATGTTGGTTTTTAAACCAGTTCAAAACGCTTAAATCATATATAAAATAATTTAATATTATTGTTTAATATAATATGGCTATCTTTTAGGCAGCCGGTGAACACAACACATATATTCAATGCATTCAAGCAAATATATTCAAGGCAGATTTTAAAATAAAAGATCTTTTGTTGTGAAATATTATTCTTTTTAAATCGGTGTCAGTAAATAGCTTTAGATAACTTTCCTCATGTGTTTACAAATTAAATCGGTTCATGATTATTATATTTTACCAGATTTATTGACAGGATTGATGTATAAATTAGTGGTAATTTGTGCCATTTTAATCAATGAATGAATTATTCATTACAGATACTCTCATTATGACCATTAATATGATGGCCTGTTGTTTTGATGATCAGGCTGACAGATTAACCTCTGACCTCTCCGAGCAGAAAGTGTCTTTGTGCTTCTTTCAACGTGTTCATAGTTCTGCATTTTCTTTTGCACTTAATCATGTTTGTGTGTCTGTCGTCTTTATATTTGCATGTGCATGTGCGTGTGTGCCCGTCTCGTAGCCATGAGGCGTATTAAGCCAAAACATTCCCACTGTGAATAATCTCTACATGTGATTTTTAATCATCTCATTCTCGCTCTGCCCGTCTCTCTCTCTCTCTCTCTCTCTCTATCTCTCTGAATGGCCCCCAGTCTCACCCTCTCTCTCTCTCTCTCTCTCTCTCTCTCTCTGAATGGCCCCCAGTCTCACCCTCTCTCTCTCGTTCACTGGCAGCTTGCATATGTTCATAAGGGTGAGTGACGACACCTCTGAGTTCCTCCGGGGCGACGGCAGGGGAATCCAGCGCTGGAAGGCGCGCGGCTGTTGCCCTCTGTCTTCTGTGCTGGGCGGATATGCTCTGCTCATCACTGTTTGAGTTTTTAGTTTTATTATATATTTATTTTATTCTATTATATTTGGTTTTACTTTATATTTAGTATATTTCTTTTATTTATTATTTTATTTCATCACAAATGTTCTATTTTTATTTTATTGATTTATTATATTTTTATTTAATTATATATAATTGGGTTTTTTTTTGCTTTTTTATTTGAATATATTTTATTTATTGATTATTTTATTTTATTATTTAAACTTTTTTGTTGTTTTGTTTTTTGTATATTCTATTTGATTGTTGTTTTGTTTTATTTTCAGCATATTTCATTATTTATATGTATATATATATATACACACACATATTTATCAAATTTTATTTTGTTGTTTTGTTTTTGTATATTTTATTTTTAGTAAATTAACATTTTTAGATTTTTTTATTTAATTTTTACTTTTTTTTATTTAATTGAATTTTATTGTTAGCCGACATCTTATAAAATTAACACATTTTTAAATATTATAATATTGTCAGGATAGTTTTCTGTCAACATCAGTAAAAAAAGGTAAAATATATATATATTTTATTTTATTGATTAATTATATTTTATTTAATTATATATATATATATATATATATATATATATATATATATATATATATATATATATATATATATATATATATATACATTTTATTTATTGATTATTTTATTATTTTATTTTTTGTTGTTTTTAGTATATTCTATTTGATTGTTGTTTTGTTTTATTTTCAGCATATTTCATTATATTTATATATATATACATATATATATATATACATATTTATTACATTTTATTTTGTTGTTTTGTTTTTGTATATTTTGTAGTAAATTAACATTTTTAGATTTTTTTCATTTTATTTTTTATTTATTTTTTATTTAATTGTATTTTATTGTTTGCTGACATCTTATAAAATTAACACATTTTTAAATATAATATTGTCAGGACAGTTTTCTGTCAGCATCAGTAAAAAAATAAAATATATATATATATTTAGTGTCAATTAAACTGTTTCAGTTTAATACTTTGACAGTAATTACAAAAATAAATTTCATAGTTTAAAAATAGCTTCCTGTAAATATCTTGTAGTTATTAAATGTAACTAAACTACTTTGCTACTTTTGCTACTTTTCCAATAGTTTTGAGGGATGCTGGTCATCATAATGGTGTCCAGTGAACACGGGTCATATGTGTGTGTTCACGTGCCTCTGAAAGGTCACATATGACATTAAATGTGTGAGGAGAAATAGGAAGAGAGTCCCAGTGTTCCTGTAAGCGAGGGGTGTGACGTGCGGCACTCAGGCAGAGAGTGTACAGTTTTAAATGCTGCATTTGCGTTGCTAAGTGTGTGTGTTCTCTCTCTCTCTCTCTCTCTGTGTGTGTGTGTTAGTGCTGCTCCTCTTGTCCTGATCCAGTTTGACTCTAATGGGGCCCAGTGGTGAATTTTTCATTTTGCCCAGAGGGAAGCAACATCGTTCTGCAGAGAGAGAGACAGACAGAGAGACAGAGAGAAACGTCTTTTTTTAGACACTTGGTTCCTCCGTTGCAATTAATGCATGTCTATTCAGTGTAGAACCACATCAAACACTGATTCCTGTGACGTTCCTCTGACACTAACACTGTTCTCTGACATGGATCATGCAGACGACACACGTTTGAATCCGGCTTTGTGTCATTTCCTCATCTTGTTCGACACTCTTTGGCTCATGTATCGTCCACATCTGTTAAGTAAAAATTAAGTCCAAAAAAATTGTGTAAAAACAGAAGTCTGTCATTATTAACTGTTAATGCATGTGCACATTTGAACCTGTGCCTTCTTGATGTCAAACTGATGGCTCTTGTTTGTTTTGTGATTTTCAGGAGGCACGCACAGATGATATTTCAGAGTCAACTGAACTGCTGTTATGAAGCTGTATTGGCCTTTCTTATCCTCCCTGATCACCGTATGTGAAAGAGCAGCTTGGACGGTCCAACATCTTTTATGTTCCTCGGCAGAAAGACGGTCAGAGTGGGTTGGAACGACGTGAGAGTGAGTAAATGATTTATCAGCAAATTATTCCTTTATGCAATCAATCTAATGGATCAGAAGGATCATGTGACACTGAAGACTGGAGTAATGATGCTGACAATTCAGCTTTGATCACAGGAATAAATTACATTCTAAAATTGCAGTTGCAATAATATTTCACAATATTATTGTTTTTACAGTATAAAACGCTGCATTGGCGAGCAGAAGCGGTTCAATAACATTAAAAAATATTTTCCTGACCCCAAACTTTTGAATGATGTGTTCATAAAGATAGTTGTAAACTGTCATGCATTTATTTCCTAAAACATATTATAACATGAGCTAATTTGACAGTATTTATTAATCTTGTGTAGTGACATTTATTCTTTTATAATTAGTTAATGCACTGTGAGCTAAAATGAACAAATGTGTTGATTGACTACAGTAACACAAATTGATAAATGATGTTTCTCATCGTTAGTTTATCAGATAATCCATGAACTAATGACATATTTGTCAAACAGACCGGCTCTTGTGTGGTGGGGTTTTTCAGGACACACACACACACACACACACACACACACTCTCTCTCTTACATACACAAACACACTCTCTCTCTCTCTCTCTCTCTCTCACACACACACACACACACACACACACACACACAGAGAGAGAGACTGTCGTTGTAGTAGTAATTTCTGCAGGAGAGCCCAGAGAGATCTCCATCTGTTCAGTGAACACGAGCCGCGCTCCACCGTGGCTTTTAGCCCTGTCTTACTTATGCAAATATTTTTGCCTTGAAATCTATTTGGAGTTGCTTGAAGGGTCCAGAATGTTGTCCTGCTGTCTCACACACACACACACACACTCTCTCCTGCTGTCTGGCCCAGCGGCCTGCCCTGCGCCGCCTCTCGTCCGTCATGTGGAAAACTTTTAACCAGCACATACACGCAGACACATGCCCTGAACAACCCCCCACTGTCAGTCTGTCTGACCACCTCATCCTCTACACACACGCTTATCACACACATATCTATACAAATTAGTGAATTTTGCCATTATTTTATGTGCTACAAAAAAACCTGAAAAACAGAGTATTGATTGGGATTCCCAAACTCGTTTGTCAGCCAAAGATGTGTGTTTGAGTTAACATTTCAATTCAATGTTCAGGTTCTCTGATGTTGGTTAATGGTCGCAGGACATCCAGATAAACACATTATTAGTTAATTGTTTCGAGACTATTATCTTCTAAGCTGAGGTTCAACACTGACAGTTATTGAACTGAATGATGTCACTATGGCCTTCTGAAGCCGTTTCAAAACTGATTCATATTGCAAGTTTTTTGCCTGTTGACTGTAAAGCTGCATTGAAACAATCTGAATTGCATAAAGTGCTATATTAATAAATGATAATATTTTTATGATTGAGTGAATTAGCTTTTCATCCACATCCAAAGCCATGCTAAAGGAATAATTAGCCTAGACTTAGAATGAAGATAATTTCTCGACCTCATGTACTGTATGCATTCGTTTGAATTGTTTATTTTATTTATGTATTTTTGAAAGACTCGTATGATAATTTCAAGACTGAGTTGTTCTTTCTGAAACGCATTAATGTTACATAACAGATACAAAACATGGCATAGCTCCATATCTCTGCTTTAGCCCTCTGTCTTCAGTATTTCTTCTTTTTTTCTTCCACAGAAAGACAATCACAAAGGTGTAGATGACATGAGGACGCACTCTTTCATACATCTACAGTGTTGTGAAAACTCCCTCCTCACATCGCGAATACTGACCTATCACAGCCTGTCTGGAGGAGGTACAGCTCCAGAAACACCCTCGACCTCATCAGTGACGGCAGAAGAGGGACGTTTTACATCTCAGGCCAGGTACTATTCTTTTTATGTCAAAGAAAATTAACAGAAAACATTTTCCATTCCACTGCTCTACTTTTCCATTATTTTTCTATGTAAACACGCGCTTGACGGACGTGTTTGACCGTTGCACTTCCCCGTATCAAAGCGAAAACGTGTTCTGTGTGAACGAAGACTTTGGAAAGGGACTGTGCATTAATATGTAGTCTCCCTTCGCCTTCCCCCTCATTTATATATTCATATTTTTATTTTAAATGTATAATATTCATGCATTCTTCCACTAATATTCAACTTGTGCTGCTCTCTAGTGGTCACATGGAGGTAGTGCAGCAGTAACCCACAGAGATAAATATATCATTTATTACATCATTTTTAAATACAAACAAACGGTTCTATGATCTACGTTTAATTAAAAATCTTAGCTGATGCTTTAGTTACTGATGAGAGAGTCAGTTATTTGAGTAGGTAAGAATAATGCAAACTGTTACTGTGATATAATAAATACTGATGATGACATAAGTAGGCCTAAAGAAAAAAACTTTTGCTGATAATTTACTCACCCCCATGTCATCCAAGATATCCATGTCTTTCTTTCTTCAGTTGAAAAGAAATTAAGGTTTTTGATAAAAACATTCCAGGATTTTTCTCCATATAATGGACTTAAATGGGGTCCAAACGGCTCAAGGTCTAAATGAGAGTTTCAGTGCAAACTGTTCAAAGGGCTTTAAACGACACCAGACGATGAATAAGGGTCTTATCCAGGACCCTTCGAGTCATGACTCAAAAAAAGATTCATTCATTTTGATGAACGAGTTTGAACAGGAGAGTCACGAACGTGCATCACAGAACAGAGCAAGGCGAGCATTTGTGCTTATAAAACATACTTTTTTATTTATTTTTTTAAATGAGCGCTCGTTTCGCTTGATAAGACCCTTATTCATCGTCTGGTGTCGTTTAAAGCCCTTTGAAGCTGCACTGAAACTCTCATTTGGACCTTGAACCGTTTTGGACCCCATTGAAGTCCATTATATGGAGAAAATCCTGGAATGTTTAATTTCTTTTCGACTGAAGAAAGAAAGACGTGGACATCTTGGATGACATGGGGGTGAGTAAATTATCAGCAAAAGTTTTTTTTTAAAGTGAACTACTCCTTTAACATGTTCATTTAGTTATGACTTATCAATCTATTATTTAAATAACATTATCAGCCATCGAGTCACTCATCCTCAATCAATCCAAATGAAATAAACCAAAAAGTTCTTAAATCCACAAACTATGTTGTAATATCAGCATCTATAATCATTCATCTTGCACGACTAGCACGTTTCCCTTAATCTCGTATTGAATGGTGCTCCACTCGAACACGTTAGGCTTCGGCACGCGCTGCGCCTGGTTGAAGTACAGCGCTTTAATCTGGTTTCCGGTGAGGACGTAGTCCCACATGTTCAGGTCCGTGAGCTCGCCGGCGAAACTCTGCAGCGTCTCGAAGTCCCCCAGGTGTTTATCTGCGTCCTGGCCCAGTATAGCGGTGCCCTGCGCACGGATGCTGTGACCCGGTTTGTACAGCTGGAACGCACTGCGCCGTCCATCCACCCAGAAGGCCGTGAGCCCGGTGTGAGAGGACCAGGTGAGGCACAGGTGCATCCTGAAGCTGGAGAGAGGAGGCAGGTGGAAAAACGCCCCGTCGCCTCTGAGATAGAAGGACACACGGCCGTCTTTCTCCCTCCACACGTTGAGCTCGTCGTAGTCGGGCGTTCGGTAGGCGAAGAGAATGATCTGCCGCTCGCCCTGGAGCTCCGTCGCCACGCGCATGCAGAGAGTAAACGCTGACAGGCCAAGAGGCTTTTTAGGAGTGAGTTCAACAAAGCTGAAATCCGTCTCGTACGGGAACAGAAGCACTTTACCGCCGAGACCCACTGCGAGACACACAAACACACTATTGAAACAAACACACACACAAAACAAGCACATGTTTATTCTAACATACCTTCAGTGGCGGCGTGTGTCAGAGACAGCAGACAGGAATATAACACCACTGGCACCAACATCGTGCTGCAGGTCTGAGCAATCAAATATTCAAGCCTATTAGTGCTTTGTAAATTATCTATGGGTTAATTGTAAAGGGTCAAGAAATTACATATTTCATCCCGAATTTACAGTAAGGTTCCATTTGTTAACATGAACTAATGTGTTAACTACAATTAGCAATACAAATAAGCAATTTGTTACAGTATTAAACTTTGTTAACATTACAAATACAACGGTTCAGAGTGGATTGAACTAAATTTAACTTTTGATTTTAATAATCTATAAATTAGGGCTGTCAAACGATTAATCGCATCCAAAATAAAAGTTTGTGTTTGCATAATATATGTGGGTGCACTGTGTATAATTATTATATATATATAAATACACACACGTTGTATTTATATATTTAAGAAAAAAAATTTTATATATAAAATGTTTATATTTACATATCATATAAATTATATATAAATCTATATAGAGTATATACATCAAAATATTTCTTAAATATATACAAGCATGTGTGTGTATTTATATATATATAAAATACTTATACACAGTGCACCCACATATATTATGTAAACACAAACTTTTATTTTGGATGTGATTAATCATTTGACAGCCCTAATATATATAAATGTTGAAACTAACATTAATTAAAATTAATAAATGCTGCTCATTCTTAGTCCATGTTGGATGTAGTTAACTATTATGAAACCTTATATTGTAAAGTGTTACCCAAAATTAAATAAAAATACCATTTTTTTGCATTGCGACATTGTAGTGACAAACATTACTCCCAAAAAACTCTCCTTAAAATTTTTTATTATTTATCATATATAATTTATACTTGTTTAAATGAAAAAGTTTTTGAGGGATTATTTTTGCATCAAAGTAAATGTATAAATGTCCTGAAATAAATCAGTATACTTTTTTTATATAATTGTGGTAAAAAATTAAATTAGTTGCATTATTATTAATATTATCAACTGTATTTTAACATTTCAGTAATGCATTATAAAGGTATTCATCATGTACATTACAATGCATTATATCTTTTCATATATCATTGTTAAATGTTAAAATGCATTAGAATATTTGCAGATTTCTTGTAACATTTGAAATAGGTTGTTTATGTTTTTAACGCATTATACTTTCTAAAGGTTTGTTCAATGTACATATAAGTATTATAATGTATAATAACTGGTTACAATTATTCATGAGATCATACAGTGCATTATAAGGTGCAATACGAGGCATAATTAATGCATTAAACAACTTTTATAGTCTTTAAGTACAGTGTTACCAACATTTCTGATCACAAAGCATAAAAAGCATGAAGTTTGAATCGTCGTTCAGGTTTTTCAATGATATATAAATGAAATAATGCGTCCAGAAATAATACTTACTGTGTAGCAGAAGTGTGTTGAGTGAAGAATCACTGCTGAGGCGCTTCCCTCCTTGCACCGTGATGACATCACCTCACACACACACACACACACACACACACACACACACCAACAAAAGATGCTGTGTGAGGAGTCACACAATCATGAGACCCAAAACAGACACAAAGATGTTTTCAAATGTCTCTTCCTCTATCAATCACATAAACATGCACTCAGTTCCCAAACAGACAGACAGAAATGAATTTATAACATTATCTAAACAATACACAACCTTTTCCACAAAACAACAATACTCTCTTTAATGCGATTTGAGAAAGCAAAATGCATGATTTTTTTTTTACTTTAATCTTTTTCAATATCACAAAAGCTGTCGATGTCATGATTTCACGAAATTGTGATCAAATCTCAGAATATTTCTTTGAATTTATGTGATTTTTGTGGTGTAATAATGAGATGTTGTGACTTATATGAATGCAGACTTCCATTACTCAGGCCATGAGTTGGTGTTTCTCACGATGCACCACCTGCATGTGAACACCAGAGAGCAGCAGTGGGTCAGACGAATTTCCCTTAAGAATTATGTCAACAATCATATATCATATATACAGCAACATCAGTAGAAGTGAAGGTTTTCTGAGGTTTTAGAGTCAAGTAAAGGACATAAACTAGATAATCCAGTACAGGTTTTAATGAGAGATGAGGGTGAATATTAATTACATTTGTGTCATTAATAATGAACGTAACTTTATAAAACTGAACGTAACTTTTTCATAAACTATCAAAAATATTCCATTACAAAAGAAGAAAAACACAATTAAAATGAAAAAAATTAACTCAGTCGCACGAATTTAACAGGCTCTTCAAATATGCTTAATTTTTTGTTATTGGTTTTCAAAGATTCGTTTTCGCAAATCGTGGATTCTGAATACATTGCTACAGATTTCGTTAACGCTCTGTTTTTCGTTTGCTGCAACAGATTTCGCTTACGTTTCGGAGCTTTTCGTCTGATGTTTTGAGACAAATCTCTCGTGGGGGTGGGCTTAACCATAGATATGTATATAAAGCATGATATAAAGGCATATTATACATATATGATATAGATATATATAGATATCCTTTATATAGATATCTATGGGCTTAACAGTGATCTACTCTGATTAGTGAGCTCCATTTGTCCATAAGTCCATTTTAAGTGAAAATGAATGAAGAAAATATCTTTTTTCATAGATCCTATACCTTGATGCTGCTGAAAACAACAAGGCATCAACTGCCTTCTCACTCTTTCTGGAGGGTGTTCACAAACTTCACGGTAAGAACACTGTTAACATGTGAGTCAACATCTTAACTACATTTTACAAGTTCCCATGTAATTCAATAGAATAAAGATTAAGTGTATTTGGCGTGCTGTTCCGGGGGAGGGCTCCTAGCTCGAAATATTGACCTGAACCCAGAGTACTCCCCCAGTGTGGTGAAAATAGGTAGAACTATGAGTGAGGAGATGGGTGGTGGAGGGGTGCTGATAAACCAGGTTTCCCCAAACTCAGTCCTGGAGGGCCACTGTCCCTGCAGAGTTTAGCTCCAACTAGGGCTGGGCGACATGGCCAAATTAAGGCCATGAATAATTTTTAATAATAATTATCACTATAAATGTCAAATCTTAATTTCTTTCAAGTTTAAAGGCAGTTTTTTGCTCCTAAGTAAAAGTTGTATAAACTAGAGTGTTAATTGTGGTTTTAAACTACTCTTTATTCTCAGAACATATCATGATAAACATGAGAACATTTTCACAAATATGAGGTAGAACATTCAAACATTTTCATTTTTCCTTAAAATAAATATCTGAACAGAAAATATTTCTTCAGCACAGTTTGCAGTGCAGGCTGCAATATTCAAATGACATGTTTTGTCTCGAAATGCATATTTGACAGTGAGTTGAGAGTAAATCTGCATCCTAACTCAAGCTAATAAGTTAAATTTATGTTCATTAACAAAAACAGTAACATATGTTGTTGTTTTTTTATGTAATGACCACAGTAAAATGTAATATTCTGACTGTTTGAGTTTATTAAAATTAACCATTGGTCATCCAGTCTCATGCATTTAGATCATAACCACAGATAAAACCAGGCATAGCCTATAATTAGCACCTCACTATGCAAAATGCAACTTTATGGTTTCTGTGGTGTTTGTATGAAAAACAGTAGCCTAACAGTTTTTAAACATTATTATACATTATACATTATTAAATACTGTACTTATATTCCTTTACCTTTACCTTTAAAATTACATTTACCAAAGGTTTTTGAATTGTTCACAAATGTGAGTTTTGGTATTTTTACATCTTGTAGTGATAGTCTTTCTAAAAATTGACCTATGTTCATAATTTTTGAAAGCTAATGACTTTAAAATCCAGTTGCAAATATTTGTTGCTTTAAAAAATGTTTGATATTATTCCCTAAATCTTTTCTAGAGTACGTGGTGACCAGGGAGTGGAAAACGTGGATATTGCACGTTGCATGTTCTCCGTGCGAGGAACTGGTCGATGTAGCTTCATTGCTGCCGGAAAAAGCGTTCACAATCAAAGGTGCAAATTCTGTTTTTTGTTGCTGTTGTTATTTCTAGTGGGCCCCCCCCAAAAAATCACCTGCCTGACTTGATGACATCGTTAATTAAGCATGTTAATGTGTGGCATTACAATACACCTCAGTCTGATCGCTGTTCTGTATGCATACTGATCATAGGTCTGTTGTTGTTGTTTTTTTTTTAAAGAATTGAGCGCCTGTGGCGTGATGTGTGGTCAGCCGTCACATCAAAATACTACGAAACCCTACATGCAATGGTAGAAGATGGAGTGCTTGATCTATCAAATCAACTACACCTCCTCTGTGTGCACTACACAATTCTTCCACGCTTGAAACTGGACCTGAAGTGCTTCATTGGGAGCTGGAACAACCACCCAATCAGCTTTGGCACATTGGGATGCTGCAGACTCCAGTAGCTGATCCAGATGTAGAGGTATTCTTTAATCATCTTTTTATAGAGTTGGTTCACCCAAAAATGAAAATGTCATTAATGACTCTCCCTCATGTCGTCCCAAGCCCGTCAGACCTCCGTTCATCTCCAGAACACAGTTTAAGATATTTTAGATTTAGTCCGAGAGCTTTCTGTCCCTCCTTTGGAAGTGTATGTACAGTATACTGTCCTTGTCCAGAAAGGAAATAAAGACATCATCAAAGTAGTCCATGTGACATCAGTGGGTTAGTTAAATACATTTTGGTCCAAAAATAATAAAAACTACGACTTTATTCAGCATTGTATTGTCTTCCGATTCTGTCCGCAGTGACGCAAGTCGTAGTTTTTGTTATTTTTGGACCAAAATATATTTTCGACGCTTCAAAACATTGTAACTAACCCACTGATGTCACATGGACTACTTTGATGATGTCTTTATTTCCTTTCTGGACAAGGACAGTATACCGTACATACACTTCTAATGGTGAACTAACCCTTTAATGTTATCTGTGTATAATCTATATAATTAATTTCCCTAGCCTTATTTAATTAAACCTGTGTGAATTACTTTGTTACAATAATAACTCTTCAGGAGCGTAGTAGCCGACCCCTTTGTAAATGTGCCTTACTTGACAACTTGCGATTTTTATAATTTAAAATGCATTTTAATAATAGATGTGAATATGAGCAAAGTTACATGAGTTTATAACAACATGGATACAAGTCATTGACAATATTTCAAAACTGTTGGCATTTTGACCTACTTAATGTTGCTTTGATTTTGCAGATAATCGAGCAACTGTGTCAACAGCAAACGTCTGATACTGACCCAGAAGATGGTGTGGTGGTTCCAGAGATCCAATGCCCTTTATCTGAACAGAGCTTTGCTGTTCTGCAGGGATTAATTGATCCCCTGACATCATCACTGAACTACAGAGAGCTCTATGTCCAGTCACTTGATATTATTCAAAGACTGAGCTTTATTAACATTTGACTTTTGAAACATAAAAAAAAGAAACTTGGACAAAAAAAAACCAAAACAAACATATGTTGTTACATCAGAAATGTAATTCAAAAGAACATCAAATGTAAGTGCGTTTTGGCTAAACTAACTTCATAACACTGTTATGCAAATCTAAAACTTTGTAAGCCACTCTTTAAATAATAAAAGAGAAAGTAGTGTGTGTTTTTTTTAATAGAGGTGAAATTAAAACGACATAACTGCATTAACATCTATTGTAAACCCTGTAAAAGTAAGCTCCCTGCTGCACTGCAATTTGTTTTCTTAAAATTCATTTAAACTTGTTACATGTGCAGTGGGGAATGTGACTGTGGGTGGATGCACTGACAACAGGGTAGCAGATTCTGTGGTTTCGCATACGTTCCAAGCATGTATGGTCAAATAGAAATGTGATTTTAAAAGCTTGTTTCTCTGAAAGGAGCAGATGTCTATGTGCTTGACCAGACAGCCAGCTTAAAAACAGCCAGCTCAAAACTACGTCTAGAAACCTACAGCTATAAAACTGCATCTATAAAAACTATAAAACTACAACTATAATAAAAAACTACGTCTATAAAAATACATCTAGAAACCTACATCTATGGAGTGGAAACATCTATGGAAAATGGAGTCTCTAGACCCTTCCTGAGCTGAGATATTGAGATCCCACGTAGCACTTATCCCATTATAAAAATAGTGGGTTCGCGGATGTGGAATTTCGGGACGGCCCTACATGGGATCTCAATATCTCTGCTTTTTTGCACTCAAGTCTAAGTCTCATGGCCCTCTATCAGAATCCAGAGTTTTGAGAAGATTGGAGAAACTCAAAATTTCGCCCCCCGAAAAAAAACGACAGTGTTACCCCTTACGTTTTTTTTTTTTGGGCAAAAAAAAAAAGTTTCCCAATCTTCTCAAAACTCTGGATTATGATAGAGGGCTGTGAGACTTTGACCTGAGTGCAAAAATGGAGGCTCTAGACCCTTCCAGAGCTGAGATATCGAAATTCAAAATTTCGACCCGAAAAAAAAAACGACAGTGTTACCCCTTACGTTTTTTTTTTCATTTTCGGGCGAAAAATTAAGTTTCTCCAATCTTCTCAAAACTCTGGATTATGATAGAGGGCTGTGAGACTTTGACCTGAGTGCAAAAATGGAGGCTCTAGACCCTTCCAGAGCTGAGATATCAAAATTCAAAATTTCGACCCGAAAAAAAAAACGACAGTGTTACCCCTTACGTTTTTTTTCATTTTTGGGCAAAAAATTAAGTTTCTCCAATCTTCTCAAAACTCTGGATTATGATAGAGGGCTGTGAGACTTTGACCTGAGTGCAAAAATGGAGGCTCTAGACCCTTCCAGAGCTGAGATATCAAAATTCAAAATTTCGAACCGAAAAAAAAACGACAGTGTTACCCCTTACGTTTTTTTTCATTTTCAGGGCGAAAAATTAAGTTTCTCCAATCTTCTCAAAACTCTGGATTATGATAGAGGGCTGTGAGACTTTGACCTGAGTGCAAAAATGGAGGCTCTAGACCCTTCCAGAGCTGAGATATCAAAATTCAAATTTCCACCCGAAAAAAAAAACGACAGTGTTACCCCTTACGTTTTTTTTCATTTTTGGGCAAAAAATTAAGTTTCTCCAATCTTCTCAAAACTCTGGATTATGATAGAGGGCTGTGAGACTTTGACCTGAGTGCAAAAAATGGAGGCTCTAGACCCTTCCAGAGCTGAGATATCAAAATTCAAAATTTCGACCCGAAAAAAAAACTACAGTGTTACCCCTTACGTTTTTTTTCATTTTTTGGGCAAAAAATTAAGTTTCTCCAATCTTCTCAAAACTCTGGATTATGATAGAGGGCTGTGAGACTTTGACCTGAGTGCAAAAATGGAGGCTCTAGACCCTTCCAGAGCTGAGATATCAAAACTCAAAATTTCGGCCCGAAAAAAAACGACAGTGTTACCCCTTACGTTTTTTTTCATTTTTCGGGGAAAAATTAAGTTTCTCCAATCTTCTCAAAACTCTGGATTATGATAGAGGGCTGTGAGACTTTGACCTGAGTGCAAAAATGGAGGCTCTAGACCCTTCCAGAGCTGAGATATCAAAATTCAAAATTTCGACCCGAAAAAAAAACGACAGTGTTACCCCTTACGTTTTTTTTTCATTTTCAGGGCGAAAAATTAAGTTTCTCCAATCTTCTCAAAACTCTGGATTATGATAGAGGGCTGTGAGACTTTGACCTGAGTGCAAAAATGGAGGCTCTAGACCCTTCCAGAGCTGAGATATCGAAATTCAAAATTTCGACCCGAAAAAAAAACGACAGTGTTACCCCTTACGTTTTTTTCATTTTGGGGCAAAAAATTAAGTTTCTCCAATCTTCTCAAACCTCTGGATTATGATAGAGGGCTGTGAGACTTTGACCTGAGTGCAAAAATGGAGGCTCTAGACCCTTCCAGAGCTGAGATATCAAATTCAAAATTTCGACCCGAAAAAAAAACGACAGTGTTACCCCTTACGTTTTTTTTTCATTTTCGGCGAAAAATTAAGTTTCTCCAATCTTCTCAAAACTCTGGATTATGATAGAGGGCTGTGAGACTTTGACCTGAGTGCAAAAATGGAGGCTCTAGACCCTTCCAGAGCTGAGATATCAAAATTCAAATTTCGACCCGAAAAAAAAAACGACAGTGTTACCCCTTACGTTTTTTTTCATTTTTGGGCAAAAAATTAAGTTTCTCCAATCTTCTCAAAACTCTGGATTATGATAGAGGGCTGTGAGACTTTGACCTGAGTGCAAAAATGGAGGCTCTAGACCCTTCCAGAGCTGAGATATCAAAATTCAAAATTTCGACCCGAAAAAAACGACAGTGTTACCCCTTTACGTTTTTTTTTTTTTCAGGCGAAAAATTAAGTTTCTCCAATCTTCTCAAAACTCTGGATTATGATAGAGGGCTGTGAGACTTTGACCTGAGTGCAAAATGGAGGCTCTAGACCCTTCCAGAGCTGAGATATCAAAATTCAAAATTTCGACCCGAAAAAAAAACGACAGTGTTACCCCTTACGTTTTTTTCATTTTCGGGCGAAAAATTAAGTTTCTCCAATCTTCTAAACTCTGGATTATGATAGAGGGCTGTGAGACTTTGACCTGAGTGCAAAAATGGAGGGCTAGACCCTTCCAGAGCTGAGATATCAAAATTCAAAATTTCGACCCGAAAAAAAAAACGACAGTGTTACCCTTACGTTTTTTTTCATTTTTGGGCAAAAAATTAAGTTTCTCCAATCTTCTCAAAACTCTGGATTATGATAGAGGGCTGTGAGACTTTGACCTGAGTGCAAAAATGGAGGCTCTAGACCTTCCAGAGCTGAGATATCAAAATTCAAAATTTCGACCCCCCAAAAAAACGACAGTGTTACCCTTACGTTTTTTTTTTTCATTTTTGGGCGAAAAATTAAGTTTCTCCAATCTTCTCAAAACTCTGGATTATGATAGAGGGCTGTGAGACTTTGACCTGAGTGCAAAAATGGAGGCTCTAGACCCTTCCAGAGCTGAGATATCAAAATTCAAAATTTCGACCCGAAAAAAAAAAACGACAGTGTTACCCCTTTACGTTTTTTTCATTTTTGGGCAAAAAATTAAGTTTCTCCAATCTTCTCAAAACTGGATTATGATAGAGGGCTGTGAGACTTTGACCTGAGTGCAAAAATGGAGGCTCTAGACCCTTCCAGAGCTGAGATATCGAAATTCAAAATTTCGACCCGAAAAAAAAAACGACAGTGTTACCCCTTACGTTTTTTTTTCATTTTTGGGCAAAAATTAAGTTTCTCCAATCTTCTCAAAACTCTGGATTATGATAGAGGGCTGTGAGACTTTGACCTGAGTGCAAAAATGGAGGCTCTAGACCCTTCCAGAGCTGAGATATCAAAATTCAAAATTTCGACCCGAAAAAAAAAAACGACAGTGTTACCCCTTACTTTTTTTTTTCATTTTTGGGCGAAAAATTAAGTTTCTCCAATCTTCTCAAAACTCTGGATTATGATAGAGGGCTGTGAGACTTTGACCTGAGTGCAAAAATGGAGGCTCTAGACCCTTCCAGAGCTGAGATATCAAAATTCAAAATTTCGACCCAAAAAAAAACGACAGTGTTACCCCTTACGTTTTTTTTTCATTTTTGGGCGAAAAATTAAGTTTCTCCAATCTTCTCAAAACTCTGGATTATGATAGAGGGCTGTGAGACTTTGACCTGAGTGCAAAAATGGAGGCTCTAGACCCTTCCAGAGCTGAGATATCAAAATTTCGACCCGAAAAAAAAAACGACAGTGTTACCCCTTACGTTTTTTTTCATTTTTGGGCAAAAAATTAAGTTTCTCCAATCTTCTCAAAACTCTGGATTATGATAGAGGGCTGTGAGACTTTGACCTGAGTGCAAAAATGGAGGCTCTAGACCCTTCCAGAGCTGAGATATCAAAATTCAAAATTTCGACCCGAAAAAAAAACGACAGTGTTACCCCTTACGTTTTCATTTTTGGGCAAAAAATTAAGTTTCTCCAATCTTCTCAAAACTCTGGATTATGATAGAGGGCTGTGAGACTTTGACCTGAGTGCAAAAATGGAGGCTCTAGACCCTTCCAGAGCTGAGATATCAAAATTCAAAATTTCGACCCGAAAAAAAACGACAGTGTTACCCCTTTACGTTTTTTTTCATTTTGGGCAAAAATTAAGTTTCTCCAATCTTCTCAAAACTCTGGATTATGATAGAGGGCTGTGAGACTTTGACCTGAGTGCAAAAATGGAGGCTCTAGACCCTTCCAGAGCTGAGATATCAAAATTCAAAATTTCGACCCGAAAAAAAAACGACAGTGTTACCCCTTACGTTTTTTTTCATTTTCGGGCGAAAAATTAAGTTTCTCCAATCTTCTCAAAACTCTGGATTATGATAGAGGGCTGTGAGACTTTGACCTGAGTGCAAAAATGGAGGCTCTAGACCCTTCCAGAGCTGAGATATCAAAATTCAAAATTTCGACCCGAAAAAAAAACGACAGTGTTACCCCTTACGTTTTTTTCATTTTTGGGCGAAAAATTAAGTTTCTCCAATCTTCTCAAAACTCTGGATTATGATAGAGGGCTGTGAGACTTTGACCTGAGTGCAAAAATGGAGGCTCTAGACCCTTCCAGAGCTGAGATATCGAAATTCAAAATTTCGACCCGAAAAAAAAAACGACAGTGTTACCCCTTACGTTTTTTTTCATTTTCGGGCGAAAAATTAAGTTTCTCCAATCTTCTCAAAACTCTGGATTATGATAGAGGGCTGTGAGACTTTGACCTGAGTGCAAAAATGGAGGCTCTAGACCCTTCCAGAGCTGAGATATCAAATTCAAAATTTCGACCCGAAAAAAAAACGACAGTGTTACCCCTTACGTTTTTTTCATTTTTGGGCAAAAAATTAAGTTTCTCCAATCTTCTCAAAACTCTGGATTATGATAGAGGGCTGTGAGACTTTGACCTGAGTGCAAAAATGGAGGCTCTAGACCCTTCCAGAGCTGAGATATCAAAATTCAAAATTTCGACCCAAAAAAAACGACAGTGTTACCCCTTACGTTTTTTTTTTCATTTTTGGGCGAAAAATTAAGTTTCTCCAATCTTCTCAAAACTCTGGATTATGATAGAGGGCTGTGAGACTTTGACCTGAGTGCAAAAATGGAGGCTCTAGACCCTTCCAGAGCTGAGATATCAAAATTCAAAATTTCGACCCGAAAAAAAAAACGACAGTGTTACCCCTTACGTTTTTTTTCATTTTTTGGGCAAAAAATTAAGTTTCTCCAATCTTCTCAAAACTCTGGATTATGATAGAGGGCTGTGAGACTTTGACCTGAGTGCAAAAATGGAGGCTCTAGACCCTTCCAGAGCTGAGATATCAAATTCAAAATTTCGACCCGAAAAAAAAACGACAGTGTTACCCCTTTACGTTTTTTTCATTTTTGGGCGAAAAATTAAGTTTCTCCAATCTTCTCAAAACTCTGGATTATGATAGAGGGCTGTGAGACTTTGACCTGAGTGCAAAAATGGAGGCTCTAGACCCTTCCAGAGCTGAGATATCGAAATTCAAAATTTCGACCCGAAAAAAAAAACGACAGTGTTACCCCTTACGTTTTTTTCATTTTCGGCGAAAAATTAAGTTTCTCCAATCTTCTCAAAACTCTGGATTATGATAGAGGGCTGTGAGACTTTGACCTGAGTGCAAAAATGGAGGCTCTAGACCCTTCCAGAGCTGAGATATCAAAATTCAAAATTTCGACCCGAAAAAAAACGACAGTGTTACCCCTTACGTTTTTTTCATTTTTGGGCGAAAAATTAAGTTTCTCCAATCTTCTCAAAACTCTGGATTATGATAGAGGGCTGTGAGACTTTGACCTGAGTGCAAAAATGGAGGCTCTAGACCCTTCCAGAGCTGAGATATCGAAATTCAAAATTTCGACCCGAAAAAAAAACGACAGTGTTACCCCTTACGTTTTTTCATTTTTGGGCGAAAAATTAAGTTTCTCCAATCTTCTCAAAACTCTGGATTATGATAGAGGGCTGTGAGACTTTGACCTGAGTGCAAAAATGGAGGCTCTAGACCCTTCCAGAGCTGAGATATCGAAATTCAAAATTTCGACCCGAAAAAAACGACAGTGTTACCCCTTACGTTTTTTTTCATTTTTGGGCGAAAAATTAAGTTTCTCCAATCTTCTCAAAACTCTGGATTATGATAGAGGGCTGTGAGACTTTGACCTGAGTGCAAAAATGGAGGCTCTAGACCCTTCCAGAGCTGAGATATCGAAATTCAAAATTTCGACCCGAAAAAAAAACGACAGTGTTACCCCTTACGTTTTTTTTCATTTTCGGGCGAAAAATTAAGTTTCTCCAATCTTCTCAAAACTCTGGATTATGATAGAGGGCTGTGAGACTTTGACCTGAGTGCAAAAATGGAGGCTCTAGACCCTTTCAGAGCTGAGATATCAAAATTCAAAATTTCGACCCGAAAAAAAAACGACAGTGTTACCCCTTACGTTTTTTTTCCATTTTTGGGCAAAAAATTAAGTTTCTCCAATCTTCTCAAAACTCTGGATTATGATAGAGGGCTGTGAGACTTTGACCTGAGTGCAAAAATGGAGGCTCTAGACCCTTCCAGAGCTGAGATATCGAAACTTCAAATTTTCGCCCCAAAAAAAAACGACAGTGTTACCCCTTACGTTTTTTTTCATTTTGGGCAAAAATTAAGTTTCTCCAATCTTCTCAAAACTCTGGATTATGATAGAGGGCTGTGAGACTTTGACCTGAGTGCAAAAATGGAGGCTCTAGACCCTTCCAGAGCTGAGATATCGAAATTCAAAATTTCGACCCGAAAAAAAAAACGACAGTGTTACCCCTTACGTTTTTTTTTCATTTTCGGGCAAAAAATTAAGTTTCTCCAATCTTCTCAAAACTCTGGATTATGATAGAGGGCTGTGAGACTTTGACCTGAGTGCAAAAATGGAGGCTCTAGACCCTTCCAGAGCTGAGATATCAAAATTCAAAATTTCGACCCGAAAAAAAAACGACAGTGTTACCCCTTACGTTTTTTTTCATTTTGGGCGAAAAATTAAGTTTCTCCAATCTTCTCAAAACTCTGGATTATGATAGAGGGCTGTGAGACTTTGACCTGAGTGCAAAAATGGAGGCTCTAGACCCTTCCAGAGCTGAGATATCAAAATTCAAAATTTCGACCCGAAAAAAAAACGACAGTGTTACCCCTTCGTTTTTTTTCATTTTTGGGCGAAAAATTAAGTTTCTCCAATCTTCTCAAAACTCTGGATTATGATAGAGGGCTGTGAGACTTTGACCTGAGTGCAAAAATGGAGGCTCTAGACCCTTCCAGAGCTGAGATATCAAAATTCAAAATTTCGACCCGAAAAAAAACGACAGTGTTACCCCTTACGTTTTTTTTCATTTTTGGGCAAAAAATTAAGTTTCTCCAATCTTCTCAAAACTCTGGATTATGATAGAGGGCTGTGAGACTTTGACCTGAGTGCAAAAATGGAGGCTCTAGACCCTTCCAGAGCTGAGATATCGAAACTCAAAATTTCGACCCAAAAAAAAACGACAGTGTTACCCTTACGTTTTTTTTCATTTTTTGGGCAAAAATTAAGTTTCTCCAATCTTCTCAAAACTCTGGATTATGATAGAGGGCTGTGAGACTTTGACCTGAGTGCAAAAATGGAGGCTCTAGACCCTTCCAGAGCTGAGATATCGAAATTCAAAATTTCGACCCGAAAAAAAAACGACAGTGTTACCCCTTACGTTTTTTTTCATTTTTCGGGCGAAAAATTAAGTTTCTCCAATCTTCTCAAAACTCTGGATTATGATAGAGGGCTGTGAGACTTTGACCTGAGTGCAAAAATGGAGGCTCTAGACCCTTCCAGAGCTGAGATATCAAAATTCAAAATTTCGACCCGAAAAAAAAACGACAGTGTTACCCCTTACGTTTTTTTCATTTTTGGGCAAAAAATTAAGTTTCTCCAATCTTCTCAAAACTCTGGATTATGATAGAGGGCTGTGAGACTTTGACCTGAGTGCAAAAATGGAGGCTCTAGACCCTTCCAGAGCTGAGATATCAAAACTCTAAATTTCGGCCCCAAAAAAAAACGACAGTGTTACCCCTTACGTTTTTTTTCATTTTCGGGCGAAAAATTAAGTTTCTCCAATCTTCTCAAAACTCTGGATTATGATAGAGGGCTGTGAGACTTTGACCTGAGTGCAAAAATGGAGGCTCTAGACCCTTCCAGAGCTGAGATATCAAAATTCAAAATTTCGACCCGAAAAAAAACGACAGTGTTACCCCTTACGTTTTTTTTCATTTTTGGGCGAAAAATTAAGTTTCTCCAATCTTCTCAAAACTCTGGATTATGATAGAGGGCTGTGAGACTTTGACCTGAGTGCAAAAATGGAGGCTCTAGACCCTTCCAGAGCTGAGATATCAAAATTCAAAATTTCGACCCGAAAAAAAAAACGACAGTGTTACCCCTTACGTTTTTTTTCATTTTTGGGCAAAAAATTAAGTTTCTCCAATCTTCTCAAAACTCTGGATTATGATAGAGGGCTGTGAGACTTTGACCTGAGTGCAAAAATGGAGGCTCTAGACCCTTCCAGAGCTGAGATATCAAAATTCAAAATTTCGACCCGAAAAAAAAACGACAGTGTTACCCCTTACGTTTTTTTTCATTTTCGGGCGAAAAATTAAGTTTCTCAATCTTCTCAAAACTCTGGATTATGATAGAGGGCTGTGAGACTTTGACCTGAGTGCAAAAATGGAGGCTCTAGACCCTTCCAGAGCTGAGATATCAAAATTCAAAATTTCGACCCGAAAAAAAAACGACAGTGTTACCCCTTACGTTTTTTTTCATTTTTCGGGCGAAAATTAAGTTTCTCCAATCTTCTCAAAACTCTGGATTATGATAGAGGGCTGTGAGACTTTGACCTGAGTGCAAAAATGGAGGGTCTAGACCCTTCCAGAGCTGAGATATCAAAATTCAAAATTTCGACCCGAAAAAAAAACGACAGTGTTACCCCTTACGTTTTTTTCATTTTTGGGCAAAAAATTAAGTTTCTCCAATCTTCTCAAAACTCTGGATTATGATAGAGGGCTGTGAGACTTTGACCTGAGTGCAAAAATGGAGGCTCTAGACCCTTCCAGAGCTGAGATATCAAAACTCAAAATTTCGACCCCCAAAAAAAACGACAGTGTTACCCCTTACGTTTTTTTTTTTCATTTTTGGGCGAAAAATTAAGTTTCTCCAATCTTCTCAAAACTCTGGATTATGATAGAGGGCTGTGAGACTTTGACCTGAGTGCAAAAATGGAGGCTCTAGACCCTTCCAGAGCTGAGATATCAAAACTCAAAATTTCGACCCGAAAAAAAAAACGACAGTGTACCCCTTACGGTTTTTTTTCATTTTTCGGCGCAAAAAATTAAGTTTCTCCAATCTTCTCAAAACTCTGGATTATGATAGAGGGCTGTGAGACTTTGACCTGAGTGCAAAAATGGAGGCTCTAGACCCTTCCAGAGCTGAGATATCGAAATTCAAAATTTCGACCCGAAAAAAAAAACA
>NW_024121177.1:13331124-13343659 GCF_016745375.1 Pimephales promelas | reverse complement strand
TTCGTTTTTTTTTTTCATTTTTCGGCGAAAAATTAAGTTTCTCCAATCTTCTCAAACTCTGGATTCTGATAGAGGGCCACGAGACTTTGACCTGAGTGCAAAAATGGAGGCTCTAGACCCTTCCAGAGCTGAGATATCGAAATTCAAAATTTCGACCCGAAAAAAAACGACAGTGTTACCCCTTTCGTTTTTTCATTTTCGGGCGAAAAATTAAGTTTCTCCAATCTTCTCAAAACTCTGGATTCTGATAGAGGGCTGTGAGACTTTGACCTGAGTGCAAAAATGGAGGCTCTAGACCCTTCCAGAGCTGAGATATCGAAATTCAAAATTTCGACCCGAAAAAAAAAACGACAGTGTTACCCTTTCGTTTTTTTTCATTTTCGGGCGAAAAATTAAGTTTCTCCAATCTTCTCAAAACTCTGGATTATGATAGAGGGCTGTGAGACTTTGACCTGAGTGCAAAAATGGAGGCTCTAGACCCTTCCAGAGCTGAGATATCGAAATTCAAAATTTCGACCCGAAAAAAAAACGACAGTGTTACCCCTTTCGTTTTTTTTCATTTTCGGGCGAAAAATTAAGTTTCTCCAATCTTCTCAAAACTCTGGATTATGATAGAGGGCTGTGAGACTTTGACCTGAGTGCAAAAATGGAGGCTCTAGACCCTTCCAGAGCTGAGATATCGAAATTCAAAATTTCGACCCGAAAAAAAAACGACAGTGTTACCCCTTTCGTTTTTTTTCATTTTCGGGCGAAAAATTAAGTTTCTCCAATCTTCTCAAAACTCTGGATTATGATAGAGGGCTGTGAGACTTTGACCTGAGTGCAAAAATGGAGGCTCTAGACCCTTCCAGAGCTGAGATATCAAAATTCAAAATTTCGACCCGAAAAAAAAACGACAGTGTTACCCCTTTCGTTTTTTTTTCATTTTGGGCGAAAAATTAAGTTTCTCCAATCTTCTCAAAACTCTGGATTATGATAGAGGGCTGTGAGACTTTGACCTGAGTGCAAAAATGGAGGCTCTAGACCCTTCCAGAGCTGAGATATCGAAATTCAAAATTTCGACCCGAAAAAAAAACGACAGTGTTACCCCTTTCGTTTTTTTTTTCATTTTTGGGCGAAAAATTAAGTTTCTCCAATCTTCTCAAAACTCTGGATTATGATAGAGGGCTGTGAGACTTTGACCTGAGTGCAAAAATGGAGGCTCTAGACCCTTCCAGAGCTGAGATATCGAAATTCAAAATTTCGACCCGAAAAAAAAACGACAGTGTTACCCCTTTCGTTTTTTTTCATTTTGGGCGAAAAATTAAGTTTCTCCAATCTTCTCAAAACTCTGGATTATGATAGAGGGCTGTGAGACTTTGACCTGAGTGCAAAAATGGAGGCTCTAGACCCTTCCAGAGCTGAGATATCAAAATTCAAAATTTCGACCCGAAAAAAAAACGACAGTGTTACCCTTTCGTTTTTTTTTCATTTTCGGGCGAAAAATTAAGTTTCTCCAATCTTCTCAAAACTCTGGATTATGATAGAGGGCTGTGAGACTTTGACCTGAGTGCAAAAATGGAGGCTCTAGACCCTTCCAGAGCTGAGATATCAAAATTCAAAATTTCGACCCGAAAAAAAAACGACAGTGTTACCCCTTTCGTTTTTTTTTCATTTTGGGCGAAAAATTAAGTTTCTCCAATCTTCTCAAAACTCTGGATTATGATAGAGGGCTGTGAGACTTTGACCTGAGTGCAAAAATGGAGGCTCTAGACCCTTCCAGAGCTGAGATATCAAAATTCAAAATTTCGACCCGAAAAAAAAACGACAGTGTTACCCCTTTCGTTTTTTTTCATTTTTGGGCGAAAAATTAAGTTTCTCCAATCTTCTCAAAACTCTGGATTATGATAGAGGGCTGTGAGACTTTGACCTGAGTGCAAAAATGGAGGCTCTAGACCCTTCCAGAGCTGAGATATCAAAATTCAAAATTTCGACCCGAAAAAAAAACGACAGTGTTACCCCTTTCGTTTTTTTTCATTTTTGGGCGAAAAATTAAGTTTCTCCAATCTTCTCAAAACTCTGGATTATGATAGAGGGCTGTGAGACTTTGACCTGAGTGCAAAAATGGAGGCTCTAGACCCTTCCAGAGCTGAGATATCAAAATTCAAAATTTCGACCCGAAAAAAAAACGACAGTGTTACCCTTTCGTTTTTTTTTCATTTTCGGGCGAAAAATTAAGTTTCTCCAATCTTCTCAAAACTCTGGATTATGATAGAGGGCTGTGAGACTTTGACCTGAGTGCAAAAATGGAGGCTCTAGACCCTTCCAGAGCTGAGATATCAAAATTCAAAATTTCGACCCGAAAAAAAAACGACAGTGTTACCCCTTTCGTTTTTTTTCATTTTCGGGCGAAAAATTAAGTTTCTCCAATCTTCTCAAAACTCTGGATTATGATAGAGGGCTGTGAGACTTTGACCTGAGTGCAAAAATGGAGGCTCTAGACCCTTCCAGAGCTGAGATATCGAAATTCAAAATTTCGACCCGAAAAAAAAACGACAGTGTTACCCCTTTCGTTTTTTTTCATTTTCGGGCGAAAAATTAAGTTTCTCCAATCTTCTCAAAACTCTGGATTATGATAGAGGGCTGTGAGACTTTGACCTGAGTGCAAAAATGGAGGCTCTAGACCCTTCCAGAGCTGAGATATCGAAATTCAAAATTTCGACCCGAAAAAAAAACGACAGTGTTACCCCTTTCGTTTTTTTCATTTTCGGGCGAAAAATTAAGTTTCTCCAATCTTCTCAAAACTCTGGATTATGATAGAGGGCTGTGAGACTTTGACCTGAGTGCAAAAATGGAGGCTCTAGACCCTTCCAGAGCTGAGATATCAAAATTCAAAATTTCGACCCGAAAAAAAAACGACAGTGTTACCCCTTTCGTTTTTTTCATTTTCGGGCGAAAAATTAAGTTTCTCCAATCTTCTCAAAACTCTGGATTATGATAGAGGGCTGTGAGACTTTGACCTGAGTGCAAAAATGGAGGCTCTAGACCCTTCCAGAGCTGAGATATCAAAATTCAAAATTTCGACCCGAAAAAAAAACGACAGTGTTACCCCTTTCGTTTTTTTTTCATTTTCGGGCGAAAAATTAAGTTTCTCCAATCTTCTCAAAACTCTGGATTATGATAGAGGGCTGTGAGACTTTGACCTGAGTGCAAAAATGGAGGCTCTAGACCCTTCCAGAGCTGAGATATCAAAATTCAAAATTTCGACCCGAAAAAAAAACGACAGTGTTACCCCTTTCGTTTTTTTCATTTTCGGGCGAAAAATTAAGTTTCTCCAATCTTCTCAAAACTCTGGATTATGATAGAGGGCTGTGAGACTTTGACCTGAGTGCAAAAATGGAGGCTCTAGACCCTTCCAGAGCTGAGATATCAAAATTCAAAATTTCGACCCGAAAAAAAAACGACAGTGTTACCCCTTTCGTTTTTTTCATTTTTGGGCGAAAAATTAAGTTTCTCCAATCTTCTCAAAACTCTGGATTATGATAGAGGGCTGTGAGACTTTGACCTGAGTGCAAAAATGGAGGCTCTAGACCCTTCCAGAGCTGAGATATCAAAATTCAAAATTTCGACCCGAAAAAAAAACGACAGTGTTACCCCTTTCGTTTTTTTCATTTTCGGGCGAAAAATTAAGTTTCTCCAATCTTCTCAAAACTCTGGATTATGATAGAGGGCTGTGAGACTTTGACCTGAGTGCAAAAATGGAGGCTCTAGACCCTTCCAGAGCTGAGATATCAAAATTCAAAATTTCGACCCGAAAAAAAAACGACAGTGTTACCCCTTTCGTTTTTTTTCATTTTCGGGCGAAAAATTAAGTTTCTCCAATCTTCTCAAAACTCTGGATTATGATAGAGGGCTGTGAGACTTTGACCTGAGTGCAAAAATGGAGGCTCTAGACCCTTCCAGAGCTGAGATATCAAAATTCAAAATTTCGACCCGAAAAAAAAACGACAGTGTTACCCCTTTCGTTTTTTTTCATTTTCGGGCGAAAAATTAAGTTTCTCCAATCTTCTCAAAACTCTGGATTATGATAGAGGGCTGTGAGACTTTGACCTGAGTGCAAAAATGGAGGCTCTAGACCCTTCCAGAGCTGAGATATCGAAATTCAAAATTTCGACCCGAAAAAAAAACGACAGTGTTACCCCTTTCGTTTTTTTTTCATTTTCGGGCGAAAAATTAAGTTTCTCCAATCTTCTCAAAACTCTGGATTATGATAGAGGGCTGTGAGACTTTGACCTGAGTGCAAAAATGGAGGCTCTAGACCCTTCCAGAGCTGAGATATCAAAATTCAAAATTTCGACCCGAAAAAAAAACGACAGTGTTACCCCTTTCGTTTTTTTCATTTTCGGGCGAAAAATTAAGTTTCTCCAATCTTCTCAAAACTCTGGATTATGATAGAGGGCTGTGAGACTTTGACCTGAGTGCAAAAATGGAGGCTCTAGACCCTTCCAGAGCTGAGATATCAAAATTCAAAATTTCGACCCGAAAAAAAAACGACAGTGTTACCCCTTTCGTTTTTTTTCATTTTCGGGCGAAAAATTAAGTTTCTCCAATCTTCTCAAAACTCTGGATTATGATAGAGGGCTGTGAGACTTTGACCTGAGTGCAAAAATGGAGGCTCTAGACCCTTCCAGAGCTGAGATATCGAAATTCAAAATTTCGACCCGAAAAAAAAACGACAGTGTTACCCCTTTCGTTTTTTTTCATTTTCGGGCGAAAAATTAAGTTTCTCCAATCTTCTCAAAACTCTGGATTATGATAGAGGGCTGTGAGACTTTGACCTGAGTGCAAAAATGGAGGCTCTAGACCCTTCCAGAGCTGAGATATCGAAATTCAAAATTTCGACCCGAAAAAAAAAACGACAGTGTTACCCCTTTCGTTTTTTTTCATTTTCGGGCGAAAAATTAAGTTTCTCCAATCTTCTCAAAACTCTGGATTATGATAGAGGGCTGTGAGACTTTGACCTGAGTGCAAAAATGGAGGCTCTAGACCCTTCCAGAGCTGAGATATCGAAATTCAAAATTTCGACCCGAAAAAAAAACGACAGTGTTACCCCTTTCGTTTTTTTTCATTTTCGGGCGAAAAATTAAGTTTCTCCAATCTTCTCAAAACTCTGGATTATGATAGAGGGCTGTGAGACTTTGACCTGAGTGCAAAAATGGAGGCTCTAGACCCTTCCAGAGCTGAGATATCAAAATTCAAAATTTCGACCCGAAAAAAAAACGACAGTGTTACCCCTTTCGTTTTTTTTCATTTTCGGGCGAAAAATTAAGTTTCTCCAATCTTCTCAAAACTCTGGATTATGATAGAGGGCTGTGAGACTTTGACCTGAGTGCAAAAATGGAGGCTCTAGACCCTTCCAGAGCTGAGATATCGAAATTCAAAATTTCGACCCGAAAAAAAAACGACAGTGTTACCCCTTTCGTTTTTTTTCATTTTCGGGCGAAAAATTAAGTTTCTCCAATCTTCTCAAAACTCTGGATTATGATAGAGGGCTGTGAGACTTTGACCTGAGTGCAAAAATGGAGGCTCTAGACCCTTCCAGAGCTGAGATATCGAAATTCAAAATTTCGACCCGAAAAAAAAACGACAGTGTTACCCCTTTCGTTTTTTTTCATTTTCGGGCGAAAAATTAAGTTTCTCCAATCTTCTCAAAACTCTGGATTATGATAGAGGGCTGTGAGACTTTGACCTGAGTGCAAAAATGGAGGCTCTAGACCCTTCCAGAGCTGAGATATCAAAATTCAAAATTTCGACCCGAAAAAAAAAACGACAGTGTTACCCCTTTCGTTTTTTTTCATTTTCGGGCGAAAAATTAAGTTTCTCCAATCTTCTCAAAACTCTGGATTATGATAGAGGGCTGTGAGACTTTGACCTGAGTGCAAAAATGGAGGCTCTAGACCCTTCCAGAGCTGAGATATCGAAATTCAAAATTTCGACCCGAAAAAAAAACGACAGTGTTACCCCTTTCGTTTTTTTTCATTTTCGGGCGAAAAATTAAGTTTCTCCAATCTTCTCAAAACTCTGGATTATGATAGAGGGCTGTGAGACTTTGACCTGAGTGCAAAAATGGAGGCTCTAGACCCTTCCAGAGCTGAGATATCGAAATTCAAAATTTCGACCCGAAAAAAAAACGACAGTGTTACCCCTTTCGTTTTTTTTCATTTTCGGGCGAAAAATTAAGTTTCTCCAATCTTCTCAAAACTCTGGATTATGATAGAGGGCTGTGAGACTTTGACCTGAGTGCAAAAATGGAGGCTCTAGACCCTTCCAGAGCTGAGATATCGAAATTCAAAATTTCGACCCGAAAAAAAAAACGACAGTGTTACCCCTTTCGTTTTTTTTCATTTTCGGGCGAAAAATTAAGTTTCTCCAATCTTCTCAAAACTCTGGATTATGATAGAGGGCTGTGAGACTTTGACCTGAGTGCAAAAATGGAGGCTCTAGACCCTTCCAGAGCTGAGATATCAAAATTCAAAATTTCGACCCGAAAAAAAAACGACAGTGTTACCCCTTTCGTTTTTTTTTTTTCGGGCGAAAAATTAAGTTTCTCCAATCTTCTCAAAACTCTGGATTATGATAGAGGGCTGTGAGACTTTGACCTGAGTGCAAAAATGGAGGCTCTAGACCCTTCCAGAGCTGAGATATCAAAATTCAAAATTTCGACCCGAAAAAAAAACGACAGTGTTACCCCTTTCGTTTTTTTTCATTTTCGGGCGAAAAATTAAGTTTCTCCAATCTTCTCAAAACTCTGGATTATGATAGAGGGCTGTGAGACTTTGACCTGAGTGCAAAAATGGAGGCTCTAGACCCTTCCAGAGCTGAGATATCAAAATTCAAAATTTCGACCCGAAAAAAAAAACGACAGTGTTACCCCTTTCGTTTTTTTTCATTTTCGGGCGAAAAATTAAGTTTCTCCAATCTTCTCAAAACTCTGGATTATGATAGAGGGCTGTGAGACTTTGACCTGAGTGCAAAAATGGAGGCTCTAGACCCTTCCAGAGCTGAGATATCAAAATTCAAAATTTCGACCCGAAAAAAAAACGACAGTGTTACCCCTTTCGTTTTTTTCATTTTCGGGCGAAAAATTAAGTTTCTCCAATCTTCTCAAAACTCTGGATTATGATAGAGGGCTGTGAGACTTTGACCTGAGTGCAAAAATGGAGGCTCTAGACCCTTCCAGAGCTGAGATATCGAAATTCAAAATTTCGACCCGAAAAAAAAAACGACAGTGTTACCCCTTTCGTTTTTTTTCATTTTCGGGCGAAAAATTAAGTTTCTCCAATCTTCTCAAAACTCTGGATTATGATAGAGGGCTGTGAGACTTTGACCTGAGTGCAAAAATGGAGGCTCTAGACCCTTCCAGAGCTGAGATATCGAAATTCAAAATTTCGACCCGAAAAAAAAACGACAGTGTTACCCCTTTCGTTTTTTTTCATTTTCGGGCGAAAAATTAAGTTTCTCCAATCTTCTCAAAACTCTGGATTATGATAGAGGGCTGTGAGACTTTGACCTGAGTGCAAAAATGGAGGCTCTAGACCCTTCCAGAGCTGAGATATCAAAATTCAAAATTTCGACCCGAAAAAAAACGACAGTGTTACCCCTTTCGTTTTTTTTCATTTTCGGGCGAAAAATTAAGTTTCTCCAATCTTCTCAAAACTCTGGATTATGATAGAGGGCTGTGAGACTTTGACCTGAGTGCAAAAATGGAGGCTCTAGACCCTTCCAGAGCTGAGATATCGAAATTCAAAATTTCGACCCGAAAAAAAAACGACAGTGTTACCCCTTTCGTTTTTTTTCATTTTCGGGCGAAAAATTAAGTTTCTCCAATCTTCTCAAAACTCTGGATTATGATAGAGGGCTGTGAGACTTTGACCTGAGTGCAAAAATGGAGGCTCTAGACCCTTCCAGAGCTGAGATATCAAAATTCAAAATTTCGACCCGAAAAAAAAAACGACAGTGTTACCCCTTACGTTTTTTTCATTTTCGGGCGAAAAATTAAGTTTCTCCAATCTTCTCAAATCAATCAAATTTACTGATAGAACGGCAGTGAGACTTTGACCTGAGTGCAAAAATGGAGGCTCTAGACCCTTCCAGAGCTGAGATATCGAAATTCAAAATTTCGACCCGAAAAAAAAAACGACAGTGTTACCCCTTTCGTTTTTTTTCATTTTCGGGCGAAAAATTAAGTTTCTCCAATCTTCTCAAAACTCTGGATTATGATAGAGGGCTGAGACTTTGACCTGAGTGCAAAAATGGAGGCTCTAGACCCTTCCAGAGCTGAGATATCGAAACTCAAAATTTCGACCCGAAAAAAAAAACGACAGTGTTACCCCTTACGTTTTTTTTTCGGCGAAAAATTAAGTTTCTCCAATCTTCTCAAAACTCTGGATTCTGATAGAGGGCCATGAGACTTAGACCTGAGTGCAAAAATGGAGGCTCTAGACCCTTCCAGAGCTGAGATATCGAAACTCAAAATTTCGACCCGAAAAAAAAACGACAGTGTTACCCCTTACGTTTTTTTTTTTCGGGCGAAAAATTAAGTTTCTCCAATCTTCTCAAAACTCTGGATTCTGATAGAGGGCCACGAGACTTAGACCTGAGTGCAAAAATGGAGGCTCTAGACCCTTCCAGAGCTGAGATATCGAAACTCAAAATTTCGACCCGAAAAAAAAAAACGACAGTGTTACCCCTTACGTTTTTTTTTTTTCGGGCGAAAAATTAAGTTTCCCAATCTTCTCAAAACTCTGGATTCTGATAGAGGGCCATGAGACTTAGACCTGAGTGCAAAAATGGAGGCTCTAGACCCTTCCAGAGCTGAGATATCGAAACTCAAAATTTCGACCCGAAAAAAAAACGACAGTGTTACCCCTTACGTTTTTTTTTTTCGGGCGAAAAATTAAGTTTCTCCAATCTTCTCAAAACTCTGGATTCTGATAGAGGGCCATGAGACTTAGACCTGAGTGCAAAAATGGAGGCTCTAGACCCTTCCAGAGCTGAGATATCGAAACTCAAAATTTCGACCAGAAAAAAAAACGACAGTGTTACCCCTTACGTTTTTTTTTTTTTGGGCGAAAAATTAAGTTTCTCCAATCTTCTCAAAACTCTGGATTCTGATAGAGGGCCATGAGACTTAGACCTGAGTGCAAAAATGGAGGCTCTAGACCCTTCCAGAGCTGAGATATCGAAACTCAAAATTTCGACCCGAAAAAAAAACGACAGTGTTACCCCCTTACGTTTTTTTTTTTTGGCGAAAAATTAAGTTTCTCCAATCTTCTCAAAACTCTGGATTCTGATAGAGGGCCATGAGACTTAGACCTGAGTGCAAAAATGGAGGCTCTAGACCCTTCCAGAGCTGAGATATCGAAACTCAAAATTTCGACCAAAAAAAAAACGACAGTGTTACCCCTTACGTTTTTTTTTTTTCGGGCGAAAAATTAAGTTTCCCCAATCTTCTCAAAACTCTGGATTCTGATAGAGGGCCATGAGACTTAGACCTGAGTGCAAAAATGGAGGCTCTAGACCCTTCCTGAGAGATTTCGACCAGAAAAAAAAACGACAGTGTTACCCCTTACGTTTTTTTTTTTTTTTGGCGTGAAAATTAAGTTTCCCCAATCTTCTCAAAACTCTGGATTCTGATAGAGGGCCATGAGACTTAGACCTGAGTGCAAAAATGGAGGCTCTAGACCCTTCCAGAGCTGAGATATCGAAACTCAAAATTTCGACCAGAAAAAAAAACGACAGTGTTACCCCTTACGTTTTTTTTTTTGGGCGAAAAATTAAGTTTCCCCAATCTTCTCAAAACTCTGGATTCTGATAGAGGGCCATGAGACTTAGACCTGAGTGCAAAAATGGAGGCTCTAGACCCTTCCAGAGCTGAGATATCGAAACTCAAAATTTCGACCCGAAAAAAAAAACGACAGTGTTACCCCTTACGTTTTTTTTTTGGGGCGAAAAATTAAGTTTCCCCAATCTTCTCAAAACTCTGGATTCTGATAGAGGGCCATGAGACTTAGACCTGAGTGCAAAAATGGAGGCTCTAGACCCTTCCAGAGCTGAGATATCGAAACTCAAAATTTCGACCCGAAAAAAAAAACGACAGTGTTACCCCTTACGTTTTTTTTTTTTCGGGCGAAAAATTAAGTTTCCCCAATCTTCTCAAAACTCTGGATTCTGATAGAGGGCCATGAGACTTAGACCTGAGTGCAAAAATGGAGGCTCTAGACCCTTCCAGAGCTGAGATATCGAAACTCAAAATTTCGACCCGAAAAAAAAAACGACAGTGGTACCCCTTACGTTTTTTTTTCAGGTGAAAAATTAAGTTTCTCCAATCTTCTCAAAACTCTGGATTCTGATAGAGGGCCATGAGACTTAGACCTGAGTGCAAAAATGGAGGCTCTAGACCCTTCCAGAGCTGAGATATCGAAACTCAAAATTTCGACCAGAAAAAAAAAACGACAGTGTTACCCCTTACGTTTTTTTTTTTTTCGGGTGAAAAATTAAGTTTCCCCAATCTTCTCAAAACTCTGGATTCTGATAGAGGGCCATGAGACTTAGACCTGAGTGCAAAAATGGAGGCTCTAGACCCTTCCAGAGCTGAGATATCGAAACTCAAAATTTCGACCCGAAAAAAAAAACGACAGTGTTACCCCTTACGTTTTTTTTTTTTTTCGGGTGAAAAATTAAGTTTCTCCAATCTTCTCAAAACTCTGGATTCTGATAGAGGGCCATGAGACTTAGACCTGAGTGCAAAAATGGAGGCTCTAGACCCTTCCAGAGCTGAGATATCGAAACTCAAAATTTCGACCAGAAAAAAAAACGACAGTGTTACCCCTTACGTTTTTTTTTTTTTGGGTGAAAAATTAAGTTCTCCAATCTTCTCAAAACTCTGGATTCTGATAGAGGGCCATGAGACTTAGACCTGAGTGCAAAAATGGAGGCTCTAGACCCTTCCAGAGCTGAGATATCGAAACTCAAAATTTCGACCAGAAAAAAAAACGACAGTGTTACCCCTTACGTTTTTTTTTTTTCGGGCGAAAAATTAAGTTTCTCCAATCTTCTCAAAACTCTGGATTCTGATAGAGGGCCATGAGACTTAGACCTGAGTGCAAAAATGGAGGCTCTAGACCCTTCCAGAGCTGAGATATCGAAACTCAAAATTTCGACCAGAAAAAAAAAACGACAGTGTTACCCCTTACGTTTTTTTTTTTCGGGCGAAAAATTAAGTTTCCCCAATCTTCTCAAAACTCTGGATTCTGATAGAGGGCCATGAGACTTAGACCTGAGTGCAAAAATGGAGGCTCTAGACCCTTCCAGAGCTGAGATATCGAAACTCAAAATTTCGACCAGAAAAAAAAACGACAGTGTTACCCCTTACGTTTTTTTTTTTCGGGCGAAAAAATTAAGTATCCCCAATCTTCTCAAAACTCTGGATTCTGATAGAGGGCCATGAGACTTAGACCTGAGTGCAAAAATGGAGGCTCTAGACCCTTCCAGAGCTGAGATATCGAAACTCAAAATTTCGACCCGAAAAAAAAACGACAGTGTTACCCCTTACGTTTTTTTTTTTTGGGTGAAAAATTAAGTTTCCCCAATCTTCTCAAAACTCTGGATTCTGATAGAGGGCCATGAGACTTAGACCTGAGTGCAAAAATGGAGGCTCTAGACCCTTCCAGAGCTGAGATATCGAAACTCAAAATTTCGACCAGAAAAAAAAACGACAGTGTTACCCCTTACGTTTTTTTTTTTTTTTCGGGCGAAAAATTAAGTATCCCAATCTTCTCAAAACTCTGGATTCTGATAGAGGGCCACGAGACTTAGACCTGAGTGCAAAAATGGAGGCTCTAGACCCTTCCAGAGCTGAGATATCGAAACTCAAAATTTCGACCAGAAAAAAAAAACGACAGTGTTACCCCTTACGTTTTTTTTTTTCGGGTGAAAAATTAAGTTTCTCCAATCTTCTCAAAACTCTGGATTCTGATAGAGGGCCATGAGACTTAGACCTGAGTGCAAAAATGGAGGCTCTAGACCCTTCCAGAGCTGAGATATCGAAACTCAAAATTTCGACCAGAAAAAAAAAACGACAGTGTTACCCCTTACGTTTTTTTTTTTTCGGGCGAAAAATTAAGTTTCTCCCAATCTTCTCAAAACTCTGGATTCTGATAGAGGGCCATGAGACTTAGACTTGAGTGCAAAAATGGAGGCTCTAGACCCTTCCAGAGCTGAGATATCGAAATCCTACGCAACCAAGTAATGCCATTTATGAATATCTCAATATCTCAACTCAGGAAGGGTCTAGAGCCTCATTTTTGCACTCAGGTGTAAGTCTCACTGGCCCTCTATCAAGAATTTCGAGTTTCCAAGAAAGATCAGAGAAACTCAAAATTTCTGGATTCCTCTTGAAACTCTGATAGAGTACTTGGGACTAGCCCTGAGTGCATATATATAATATATAGTATATATATATAATGAAATATAATGTATATATTCATGACATGCT
>NW_024121177.1:13287703-13302342 GCF_016745375.1 Pimephales promelas | reverse complement strand
CTGTGAGACTTTGACCTGAGTGCAAAAATGGAGGCTCTAGACCCTTCCAGAGCTGAGATATCGAATTTCAAAATTTCGACCCGAAAAAAAAACGACAGTGTTACCCCTTTTCGTTTTTTTTTTCATTTTTGGGCGAAAAATTAAGTTTCTCCAATCTTCTCAAAACTCTGGATTATGATAGAGGGCCTGTGAGACTTTGACCTGAGTGCAAAAATGGAGGCTCTAGACCCTTCCAGAGCTGAGATATCGAAATTCAAAATTTCGACCCGAAAAAAAAACGACAGTGTTACCCCTTTTTTTTTTTTCATTTTTGGGCGAAAAATTAAGTTTCTCCAATCTTCTCAAAACTCTGGATTATGATAGAGGGCTGTGAGACTTTGACCTGAGTGCAAAAATGGAGGCTCTAGACCCTTCCAGAGCTGAGATATCGAAATTCAAAATTTCGACCCGAAAAAAAAACGACAGTGTTACCCCTTCTTTTTTTTTTTTCATTTTTGGGCGAAAAATTAAGTTTCTCCAATCTTCTCAAAACTCTGGATTATGATAGAGGGCTGTGAGACTTTGACCTGAGTGCAAAAATGGAGGCTCTAGACCCTTCCAGAGCTGAGATATCGAAATTCAAAAATTTCGACCCGAAAAAAAAACGACAGTGTTACCCCTTTCGTTTTTTTTGTTTTTGGGCGAAAAATTAAGTTTCTCCAATCTTCTCAAAACTCTGGATTATGATAGAGGGCTGTGAGACTTTGACCTGAGTGCAAAAATGGAGGCTCTAGACCCTTCCAGAGCTGAGATATCGAAATTCAAAATTTCGACCCGAAAAAAAAAACGACAGTGTTACCCCTTTCGTTTTTTTCATTTTTGGGCGAAAAATTAAGTTTCTCCAATCTTCTCAAAACTCTGGATTATGATAGAGGGCTGTGAGACTTTGACCTGAGTGCAAAAATGGAGGCTCTAGACCCTTCCAGAGCTGAGATATCGAAATTCAAAATTTCGACCCGAAAAAAAAAAACGACAGTGTTACCCCTTTCGTTTTTTTTTTCATTTTTGGGCGAAAAATTAAGTTTCTCCAATCTTCTCAAAACTCTGGATTATGATAGAGGGCTGTGAGACTTTGACCTGAGTGCAAAAATGGAGGCTCTAGACCCTTCCAGAGCTGAGATATCGAAATTCAAAATTTCGACCCGAAAAAAAAAACGACAGTGTTACCCCTTTCGTTTTTTTTCGTTTTTGGGCGAAAAATTAAGTTTCTCCAATCTTCTCAAAACTCTGGATTATGATAGAGGGCTGTGAGACTTTGACCTGAGTGCAAAAATGGAGGCTCTAGACCCTTCCAGAGCTGAGATATCGAAATTCAAAATTTCGACCCGAAAAAAAAAAACGACAGTGTTACCCCTTTCGTTTTTTTTCAGTTTTTGGCGAAAAATTAAGTTTCTCCAATCTTCTCAAAACTCTGGATTATGATAGAGGGCTGTGAGACTTTGACCTGAGTGCAAAAATGGAGGCTCTAGACCCTTCCAGAGCTGAGATATCGAATTCAAAATTTCGACCCGAAAAAAAAACGACAGTGTTACCCCTTTGTTTTTTTTTCATTTTTGGGCGAAAAATTAAGTTTCTCCAATCTTCTCAAAACTCTGGATTATGATAGAGGGCTGTGAGACTTTGACCTGAGTGCAAAAATGGAGGCTCTAGACCCTTCCAGAGCTGAGATATCGAATTTCAAAATTTCGACCCGAAAAAAAAACGACAGTGTTACCCCTTTTGTTTTTTTTCATTTTGGGCGAAAAATAAGTTTCTCCAATCTTCTCAAAACTCTGGATTATGATAGAGGGCTGTGAGACTTTGACCTGAGTGCAAAAATGGAGGCTCTAGACCCTTCCAGAGCTGAGATATCGAAATTCAAAATTTCGACCCGAAAAAAAAACGACAGTGTTACCCCTTTTGTTTTTTTTTTCATTTTTGGCGAAAAATTAAGTTTCTCCAATCTTCTCAAAACTCTGGATTATGATAGAGGGCTGGAGACTTTGACCTGAGTGCAAAAATGGAGGCTCTAGACCCTTCCAGAGCTGAGATATCGAAATTCAAAATTTCGACCCGAAAAAAAAACGACAGTGTTACCCCTTTGTTTTTTTTTCATTTTCGGGCGAAAAATTAAGTTTCTCCAATCTTCTCAAAACTCTGGATTATGATAGAGGGCTGTGAGACTTTGACCTGAGTGCAAAAATGGAGGCTCTAGACCCTTCCAGAGCTGAGATATCGAAATTCAAAATTTCGACCCGAAAAAAAAACGACAGTGGTACCCCTTTCGTTTTTTTTTTTCGGGCGAAAAATTAAGTTTCTCCAATCTTCTCAAAACTCTGGATTCTGATAGAGGGCCATGAGACTTAGACCTGAGTGCAAAAATGGAGGCTCTAGACCCTTCCAGAGCTGAGATATCGAAACTCAAAATTTCGACCCGAAAAAAAAACGACAGTGGTACCCCTTTTGTTTTTTTTTTTTCGGGCGAAAAATTAAGTTTCTCCAATCTTCTCAAAACTCTGGATTCTGATAGAGGGCCATGAGACTTTGACCTGAGTGCAAAAATGGAGGCTCTAGACCCTTCCAGAGCTGAGATATCGAAACTCAAAATTTCGACCCGAAAAAAAAACGACAGTGGTACCCTTTCGTTTTTTTTTTTCGGGCGAAAAATTAAGTTTCTCCAATCTTCTCAAAACTCTGGATTCTGATAGAGGGCCATGAGACTTTGACCTGAGTGCAAAAATGGAGGCTCTAGACCCTTCCAGAGCTGAGATATCGAAACTTCAAAAATTCGACCCGAAAAAAAAAAAACGACAGTGTTACCCCTTTCGTTTTTTTTTTTTTCAGCGAAAATTAAGTTTCTCCAATCTTCTCAAAACTCTGGATTCTGATAGAGGGCCATGAGACTTTGACCTGAGTGCAAAAATGGAGGCTCTAGACCCTTCCAGAGCTGAGATATCGAAACTCAAAAATTCGACCCGAAAAAAAAACGACAGTGGTTACCCCTTTCGGTTTTTTTTTTTTCGGGCGAAAAAATAAGTTTCTCCAATCTTCTCAAAACTCTGGATTCTGATAGAGGGCATGAGACTTTGACCTGAGTGCAAAAATGGAGGCTCTAGACCCTTCCAGAGCTGAGATATCGAAACTCAAAAATTCGACCCGAAAAAAAAACGACAGTGTTACCCCTTTCGTTTTTTTTTCATTTTTGGGCGAAAAATTAAGTTTCTCCAATCTTCTCAAAACTCTGGATTATGATAGAGGGCTGTGAGACTTTGACCTGAGTGCAAAAAAGGAGGCTCTAGACCCTTCCAGAGCTGAGATATCGAATTTCAAAATTTCGACCCGAAAAAAAAACGACAGTGTTACCCCTTTTGTTTTTTTTCGTTTTTGGGCGAAAAATTAAGTTTCTCCAATCTTCTCAAAACTCTGGATTATGATAGAGGGCTGTGAGACTTTGACCTGAGTGCAAAAATGGAGGCTCTAGACCCTTCCAGAGCTGAGATATCGAAATTCAAAATTTCGACCCGAAAAAAAAAACGACAGTGTTACCCCTTTCGTTTTTTTTTTCATTTTTGGGCGAAAAATTAAGTTTCTCCAATCTTCTCAAAACTCTGGATTATGATAGAGGCTGTGAGACTTTGACCTGAGTGCAAAAATGGAGGCTCTAGACCCTTCCAGAGCTGAGATATCGAATTTCAAAATTTCGACCCGAAAAAAAAACGACAGTGTTACCCCTTTCGTTTTTTTTTATTTTGGGCGAAAAATTAAGTTTCTCCAATCTTCTCAAAACTCTGGATTATGATAGAGGGCTGTGAGACTTTGACCTGAGTGCAAAAATGGAGGCTCTAGACCCTTCCAGAGCTGAGATATCGAATTTCAAAATTTCGACCCGAAAAAAAAAACGACAGTGTTACCCCTTTCGTTTTTTTTATTTTTGGGCGAAAAATTAAGTTTCTCCAATCTTCTCAAAACTCTGGATTATGATAGAGGGCTGTGAGACTTTGACCTGAGTGCAAAAATGGAGGCTCTAGACCCTTCCAGAGCTGAGATATCGAATTTCAAAATTTCGACCCGAAAAAAAAAAACGACAGTGTTACCCCTTTCGTTTTTTTTTTCATTTTTGGGCGAAAAATTAAGTTTCTCCAATCTTCTCAAAACTCTGGATTATGATAGAGGGCTGTGAGACTTTGACCTGAGTGCAAAAATGGAGGCTCTAGACCCTTCCAGAGCTGAGATATCGAAATTCAAAATTTCGACCCGAAAAAAAAACGACAGTGTTACCCCTTTTGTTTTTTTTCCGTTTTTGGGCGAAAAATTAAGTTTCTCCAATCTTCTCAAAACTCTGGATTATGATAGAGGGCTGTGAGACTTTGACCTGAGTGCAAAAATGGAGGCTCTAGACCCTTCCAGAGCTGAGATATCGAATTTCAAAATTTCGACCCGAAAAAAAAACGACAGTGTTACCCCTTTTGTTTTGTTTTCATTTTTGGGCGAAAAATTAAGTTTCTCCAATCTTCTCAAAACTCTGGATTATGATAGAGGGCTGTGAGACTTTGACCTGAGTGCAAAAATGGAGGCTCTAGACCCTTCCAGAGCTGAGATATCGAATTTCAAAATTTCGACCCGAAAAAAAAACGACAGTGTTACCCCTTTTGTTTTTTTTTCATTTTGGGCGAAAAATTAAGTTTCTCCAATCTTCTCAAAACTCTGGATTATGATAGAGGGCTGTGAGAGATTGACCTGAGTGCAAAAATGGAGGCTCTAGACCCTTCCAGAGCTGAGATATCGAATTTCAAAATTTCGACCCGAAAAAAAAAAACGACAGTGTTACCCCTTTGTTTTTTTTTTTCATTTTCGGGCGAAAAATTAAGTTTCTCCAATCTTCTCAAAACTCTGGATTATGATAGAGGGCTGTGAGACTTTGACCTGAGTGCAAAAATGGAGGCTCTAGACCCTTCCAGAGCTGAGATATCGAATTTCAAAATTTCGACCCGAAAAAAAAACGACAGTGGTACCCCTTTCGTTTATTTTTTCGGGCGAAAAATAAAGTTTCTCCAATCTTCTCAAAACTCTGGATTCTGATAGAGGGCCATGAGACTTAGACCTGAGTGCAAAAATGGAGGCTCTAGACCCTTTCAGAGCTGAGATATCGAAACTCAAAAATTCGACCCGAAAAAAAAACGACAGTGGTACCCCTTTTGTTTTGTTTTTTTCGGGCGAAAAATTAAGTTTCTCCAATCGTCTCAAAACTCTGGATTCTGATAGAGGGCCATGAGACTTAGACCTGAGTGCAAAAATGGAGGCTCTAGACCCTTCCAGAGCTGACATATAGAAACTCAAAAATTCGACCAGAAAAAAAAAACGACAGAAAAAAAACGAGTTTTTTTTTTTCGGGCGAAAAATTAAGTTTCTCCAATCTTCTCAAAACTTTGGATTCTGATAGAGGGCCATGAGACTTAAACCTGAGTGCAAAAATGGAGGCTCTAGACCCTTCCAGAGCTGAGATATCGAAACTAAAAAAATTGATGCGAAAAAAAAAACGACAGTGGTACCCCTTTCGTTTTTTTTTTTCGGGCGAAAAATTAAGTTTCTCCAATCTTCTCAAAACTCTGGATTCTAATAGAGGGCCATGAGACTTGGACCTGAGTGCAAAAATGGAGGCTCTAGACCCTTCCAGAGCTGAGATATCGAAACTCAAAAATTCGACCCGAAAAAAAAAAACGACAGTGGTACCCTTTCGTTTTTTTTTTTTTTCAGGCGAAAAATTAAGTTTCTCCAATCTTCTCAAAACTCTGGATTCTGATAGAGGGCCATGAGACTTAGACCTGAGTGCAAAAATGGAGGCTCTAGACCCTTCCAGAGCTGAGATATCAAAACTCAAAAATTCGACCCGAAAAAAACGACAGTGGGACCCCTTTCGGTTTTTTTTTTCGGGCGAAAAAATAAGTTTCTCCAATCTTCTCAAAACTCTGGATTCTGATAGAGGGCCATGAGACTTAGACCTGAGTGCAAAAATGAAGGCTCTAGACCCTTCCAGAGCTGAGATATCGAAACTCAAAAAGTCGACTCGAAAAAAAAAACGACAGTGGTACCCCTTTCGTTTTTTTTTTCGGGCGAAAAATTAAGTTTCTCCAATCTTCTCAAAACTCTGGATTCTGATAGAGGGCCATGAGACTTAGACCTGAGTGCAAAAATGGAGGCTCTAGACCCTTCCAGAGCTGAAATATTGAGATCCCACATAGCATTTATGCCATTATAAAAATCTTAATATCTCAAAATGACTGCTTTTGTGTAATGTTTGTGCATTTTTGTAGGATCTGAAATGTCTGCAGACTGGTCTGAGCACTGAGGATGCAACGCATTCTCATCCTTCAACGTCATATAGAACGCTAGTGACAAAACGGCGCTATACTACGCACATGGCACCCGTTATCGTTAATATAACACGTGCTGTGAGGGCTAAGTTTAGGTGTGGGGTAGGGTGTACGTGTCATATTCACGCTAAAGGATTTATAACGTCTTGGGTTCGCGTGTTATATTAACGATAAAGGGAGCCGTGTGCGTAGTATAGCGCCGTTTTTGCATATAGCGTTCTATATGACGTTAAAGGATGAGAACGGGCTGGAGGATGAGGAGCCCAGAGCTGAATCCTGGAAGTGGTCCCATGGATGAGACCCTTCATCTCTCCTTCTGCCCTTATGAGTCCCTCCATCTCTCCACCTGCCCTTACGAGAACCTCTATCGCTCCATCTGCCCTTATTGCCTCAGATTGTGAAGCGCTTGCAGTAGGATGTGGTGTTCAGCGCCTGTAAACACATGCTTGTAGTTTGAATAAAGCTTTGTTTCATGTTGTTGATATGCATTTGTTTGTGATGGTTACTTTTATTTGTTTTTTTTTGGACATTTTAATTAAAGTTTCCTTCATGAAAAAACTATTTTACTGCACTCAGCTGGGGCCCCTGAGTCCGTAGCACCAAGCGACATCCCATAATTCCACGAACCCACTATTTTTATAATGGCATAAATGCTACGTGGGATCTCAATATCTCAGCTCTGGAAGGGTCTACTCTAGAGCCTCCATTTTTGCACTCAGGTCTTAGTCCCATGGCCCATTTTGAGTTTCTCTGATCTTGAAACTCTGGATTCTGATAGAGGGCCATGGGATTTAGACCTGAGTGCAAAAATGGAGGCTCTAGACCTTTCCAGAGCTGAGATATTGAGATATTTATAAATTCATAAATGCTACGTGGGATCTCAATATCTCAGCTCTGGAAGGGTCCAGAGCCTCCATTTTTGCACTCAGGTCTAAATCCCATGGCCCTCTATCAGAATCCAGAGTTTCAAGAAGATCAGAGAAAGTCAAAATTTCAATCCCGGAAAAAAAAACGACAGTGGTACCCCTTTAGTTTTTTTTTAGTTTTTTGGTGCGAAAAAATAAGTCTCTCCAATCTTTTGAAAGTCCCATGGCCCTCTATCAGAAAACAGAGTTTCAAGAACATTGGAGAAACTTATTTTTTCACACCAAAAAAAACGAAAGGGCCACTGTCGTTTTTTTTTTTTTTTTGGGTCAAAATTTTGAGTTTCTCTGATCTTCTTGAAACTCTGGATTCTGATAGAGGGCCATGAGACTTAGACCTGGGTGCAAAAATGGAGGCTCTAGACCCTTCCAGAGCTGAGATATTGAGATCCCACATAGCATTTATCACATTACAAACATCTCAATATCTCAGCTCTGGAAGGGTCTAGAGCCTCCATTTTTGAACTCAGGTCTATAAGTCTAGTGGCCCTCTATCAGAATCCTGAGTTTCAAGAAACTCAAAATTTAGAAAGGAAAATAAATTTTTTCAAAATTAAAGGATTGATTATCAATTAAAACAATATTTCCCTCCAAAACTTGAAACATTTAGAGAAAGTATAAAATGAGGAAACACATGGAATGAATACGTGCCATTTCATTTATTCATTCATTCCATTTCTTTCATTTATAACTGTATATAAATGAACTGTAATGAAAGAAAACTCCAATATGCTTTCCATCTTTAAAGACTGTATAAAGAGTCATAATATTCTAAATAGTCCTGCAGTGTGATGGAATGTTAAACCCTGCTTATAGGATGCCGCAGTCTGGAACATTACAACAATTTACACTGAGCTGAACAGTTACAAATCCCTGACATTTTTTGCTGGTAAATAGTACAAATTCTGGAAAGACAGATTTAAATTCGATACTGTCAGAACGTGTGCAGGAATTAACCTGTTTGAGCTGTCAGCTCATCCTTACATCCTCACAACAAGCCTGGTCCTTGTGAGAACCCCAAAAAGAAAATAAGATGAATTCTGATGAAATGATTCCTCATTGAATTTCTCATTTTCTGTTTTGAGATAAGACTACAGTTCATCAAATGACATTGACTGTTTAAGCTAGCTGTCTCCATGCAGGAGGAAGTATTCTGTCTAGTTGATCTAGTGCACTGTTGTTTTATCTCAGAGCTTGTGCACTCTCGTTCATTGCACACCCTAAAAGTTCAGGTTTTTTATCAATATTTTGAGATCTGGATACATTTATTCCATTGTTTCTATTCTCACTTGAATCAATAAAAAATTTATTTCCTAAAATGTATTATTTCCCGTCATACCGTACTGTCACATTATCAATGGAGCAGTTTGTTTAAATGCACAATGACGGTTAAAAAGAGACTGTTTGGGCTTTTCAAGGAATCATATTCCTCACACCACATTTTTTTCTAGCCCATTTTATAATGTTACATTTTTTGAAACCAGTACCCACTTTATCAATAGCTTAAAAACAAAACCAAATCTTTAAACTCTTTATCCATTTTTAATGAGAATGAGTCCTCTATGTGCCTACCTGGTAAAATAAAGGTTAAAAGAAAAAGAAAAAACACTAATCAGAGAACACCTGACTCTCCTGGCAAAATCAAACAATTGCCTCATAACAAAGACATGTCTGTCTTGGTTAATGTCAAGTTGTCATAATCAAGACATTTTTGTCTTGGTTAATGTCAAGTTGTCATATCAAAAACATTTTAAACAATGTCAACTTTGCATGAAAAGTGTCATAATTTACCGAATGACACTTAATGACATAAGTCATGAACATTCAGAAAGACTCCTTCATGTTCATGACAAGTGCTATGTCATGTTTATAATAACAGTGTCATGTCAGTCTTATGCACACCCCTTCAAATAAAGTGTTACCTTTCCACTGCACAAAAGATTAGTGAATAAAGGCACTTTAGATAAAAAGGTTATTCACACTGAGAAAAACCATATTTCTATTAAGAACGGTTCACTGAATGTTCTAAATATGGATCTTCTGTGGCATCACTGCAAAACCCCCCTTTTGGAATCTTTATTTGTAATTAATGTCCTAAAGTTATGGTTGAATAATGATTTCTTAAAACACCATTTTTTGTGTTTTTATCTGTCTAGGTAAAGAACTTTGCACTGTGAGATATTCCCCATTTAATACTTTTTTTTTAAATGGGACATTATTCATTTACAGCCCATTCTCACCCCCAAGGCGTCACCTAACTGACGCCTTGGGAAGCATTTGGACATGCTTCAATATCTGACGCTTTAGGCGCCCTTTAGCGTCAGTAAGATGACGCCCTAGGATCGCGTGTACCCTACCCCCACCCCACACCTAAACCTAACCGCGTCTTCTAACTGACGCTTTCCTTTAGCGTCAGTTAGATGACGCCGTAGGATCGCGTCATGTAAGTGACGCTAAAGGGCGCCTAAAACGTCAAATATTGAAGCATGGTCAAAGGTGACGCCTTGGGGTGAGAATGCGTTGTCACTTAAATGATAAGTGAAATGGTTCATATGATAGGGTTGACATACACTGGAACACTCATGAATGGTGGCAGCAGTGCCTATAAAGCTGAGCCATTTAAACAGTAAATATATGCACAGCAATATAACTAGACATTCAGACACCGATCCCCCCCCCCCCCCCCAATAGTAAAAATCCAGACATGATAAAAATCCCTGAACATTGCAGTTGACAGAGCACCTCTCAAAGCCTTTTCCATGTGTTAGCTCCAACTCACCAGATGCCAGACATCAGACACGCTTTTTCACTGTCACAGCAACGGCCCTCATATGCGGTGTATAAGACAGGGCTTCGTCGTTTTGTCTGCATCTCTGCTGCTGGGGACAGATTTGTGCAGGAAAGAACCCCTGTGACATCTGGCCCTTATGTCGACGGTGGGTCTGGCTGCCTAATGAAGGGACATGCTTGTGCTTGGCACTGCACTGCACATCATTTATTACCGTCAGAGAAAGTCACACAAGGGTCTGCTGCACACTTTAATGATGGCACACTCAAGCTCACAGTGTTCGCAAGCATTTGTGTGAGAAAGCTAGTCCTGTCAGACCAGCTTACACTTCATACATGCTCCCCTGTCCTTGAGTGCTTGTATAAATTTGTTCCTAGAAGATGTAGATCCTCAAAATATAGATCCAACGTAATATTTATCATTTTAATTGCAAAATTATTCATTATTTTCAATGAATAAACTATTCCAGAAGTGTTTAATTTTTTTTTAAATGCTTTATAAGTCCAGCAGTTCTTTGCCTTGTTCTCAGTTAACAGTTATTGTGTACTATAGTATTCTTCCATGTTTTTGCATGTTAACCATTTCACTATTCAGAATTTCATTTCACTTTTAATAATTTTTGAAAGTAGAGGGCTGTGTGAATGCAAGTTTCACACAAATTGGCACACAAAACCCAGGCATACATTTTCTAAATATAAAATTTTGGATGAGGGGCATATTTTAAACATCTGTTAAATTTGTCTACACCCTTGGAAACAATTTTGATCCAAAATTGAAAGTACTGAAAACAGGCATTTGCTAATATTAAATAAGGCCTTGGGATCTGCTTTCATGCAGTTTACATCTTGCTCCTGCACACCTGCCAGTGATTTCCATGTGAACATGTAAAGCCTGATGGGGTTCAGGTGTGTTTTATTAGTGTTGAAGCAGAACAATGCATGATGGGAACAGTTGCGTAAAGATCCCAGCCCAAAGCCCACGTCTAGGGGGCCATTAATTAAAAACGGAAATTGTATGGTTGTTAATTTGCACAACAAATTGGGGTTCAAAGTGGATGTTTTTTAAAACTATACTGTTATCGTGTAAACTACAAAACTGCACATTTGTGAAAACTGTGACATGCTTATTACATGTTTAGTCTATAGGCGCTTGGTGTTTCTTTACAAAAGGACATCGCCAACAACTGGCATGGCATGCATTACACAACGCTTTTAGATGTTTTCAAGGATCCGTCTGAACGGGTGATGATTTTGACAAAGTTGTTGTCTGTATGTGAAAAAAAAGCAAAAATTTTTGTACATTGTTGTCATGTAAACATACCATTGAACTGAAATAAAGACGTCATAAGACATCATACATTGGTGTGTTGTAACGTTTTATTAAATACTTTGACATATAAAAACTGTTTCTGGTGGTCAGGATCTTATCAACTTTACTTCTATGCATTACATTACATGAGAGAATTCACTTTTTAAAGGGGTGGTTGATTGCGATTTCACTTTTTTCATTTTTGCTGTTGGTGCATGAACAGTATCTGCAAAGTTGCAGCGCTGAAAGTTGTAAATGTAAGCAGAGATATCGTCTTTTAAAAATCAGGACGTTTAATGCCTACAAAATGACTCGATTGGGACTACAACTGGGTTTTACACGTCACTAACCCACACATTTACATCTACCCTCCCTCCGGAATATGCAAAAAAGGGCATGCGCATATTTCTTCGGTTCGTCGAAAGTGTGTTATTTTCATCCTTCTGTCAGGTCTTCTGTGTTCGGGCTTCCCACGGACGTTATAGTTCGTCAACAATGGATACAACTTGTGTTTGATTATGTTCCTGAAAATTATAATCGTAATTTAGCTCTCTGTGCTCCGCATTTAAGGAAGACAGCTTCCAGAATCTCCACGAATTCAACACTGGATTCAACAAGAAACTGTTACTAAAACATGAAGCAGTTCCAACTTTAAAACCAGAGGCAGCTGTTGTTGGGCCACAACCTGTAAGTAAGCTAAGACTTAATCATTTTAAATGTATTTCAGACGTAATGTTTTAGCGCTGGCTTTATAGCCACTTAGTTATGCTATTTTGTGTCTACGAAAAACACGTACAAACATTTTGGACCAGAATTTGTATATATAGTAATTTTGTAAATGTATTTTTCATGTATAACTTTATGACATTATTTTTCGATTTGATCAAGAACGTAAACCATTGCCAACATTGTTTGTGTATATAGTTGCCAGTCAGTTCGATGCTATTGTGTAAAACAAATGTGTATAAAGTTTGAAAAAATATAGGCAAATTACCATTCAGAAAGGTTTTGTAAGAGCCGTGTTTAGGGAGGTTCCGCTTGACTCTCTTCATCGTCGCTTTCTCGGTCTGATGCTGGCTCATACTGATACTGCAGTATCAACACCACTATTTACATTTGACATGAACAACACATGTGAACAACACATGCAAATTCGCCCAAACTAACCAATCTGAGCCCACTGCCTGTTTCTGAGGGAGTGGTTTCATAGACTCAGGAAGTCAATTGGTTGTTCAAATGACAGAGGAGAAAGCAGCTTACAATAAAGGTGAAATTTATGAAAAATAAGACTTATGAAAAAGTCTTATTATATAAGACTTTTTTTCTATATTTATGAAAAAAAAAGAAAAACCACAAATACATGTTATATTACACCCCATAAACACAATCATGCAAAGAAAAAAAGCAGTAAACCACCCCTTTAACAGGACATGTTCTCTTACTGTAGCATTATCATAAGGAGTTTTAATTTGAATGTGGTTCATAGGAGTTCATATTATTGGTGGCAGAGTGACAGAATCTGATTACCCGGTCTGCTAAGTGATCGAAAAATAAATGAAATAAAATCATTTTATCACTTTATTCTCTCCATCAGCACATAACAGAGAGATGATGACAGAGAGAACTGCTAGATTGGCTGACAACAGCTGAGTGAAATTGGCAGTAAAAAGACGAAAGAGATGTGTTTATGGACGACAATAAAAACAATTATAGTTTTATTGCATCAGTGGAAATGCATGTAAAATCTTAAGCCTATAGACGATTCTGCTTTCCCCGTTCTTCAAAATGATATTGTTTCATTCGTAGTCAATAAGAAAATTGAATTTTAAAATTCAGTCTGAGCTGTGCTGATAACCTCAAGGGCACTTAAGACGATGTTAAAATGCCACTCAGAAAAACATGATTGGATGTTTTGAAATTTTCATTGCAGGGAGAAACACATTCAGCGGAGGAACTTGAAGCATTAATGAGATGCGTTTGTCTTTAAAGAGTTGTTGTGTATTGTGTGAAAATAATTTACTGTACCTTTTGTTTAACTGTTAAATAATTTCTGAAGCCTCAGGCTTTGAAAGCACAGGTTCTGATGAGTAGCATTTCGACATTGCTAGAAGTGACATACGCAGAGCTAACAGAGTCATCTGCTCACAGATGTCACAATGGGAGAAAGCACAGAAACAAGCTGCTTCTATAACCCTAAAACAAGCAGAACTGTTTGTGCGGCATACAGATATTTATAAGTATATCGTTTCAAGTAGTTGTATATCTATCAAGATTTAATGCACCATGTTAAACCTTCCCATTTAGCTGTCATAGGGTAGACAAAATATACTCCATCTTCAACAGCCATTTAATCCAATTATGTCCTTTTTTTTTCCTGTGGGATTAAGCAAAAAGAGGATATATGACCAAAAAATGCAATAGCTTACAGCACAACATTATGCATGAGAAACGATTTAGCTGTTATTTAAACCTGAAAACAATGTTAGGATCAACACAGCCTTATATTCCACCACAATATGTGGCATGCCTTATGTTGCTATGTTAATCTTAACACTGTATTACCATATCTCTGAAGAATTCAAACTGGATTTTTAGATGTGATACAGCTTTAAGAAATGTGTCTTCTTGGACCTTCTACGGTGGTCTGAATGAACCAATCCAGGAGTGAGGTCAGCATCATAAGATTCAGCTTTCATTTAGCTGAAAAAGACAATAAAAACATGCATCTTAACTTAGTGTCACTCAAAAGACATATTTCTAAAAGAGAAAAATACGCGAAACACGAATAAATCAGTGCTGTATTCTATACCATTCTCTATCAATACATACCGGACATTACCTGTGCTTTTTATTTTACTATAATTTCTTAAAGCTCTCTCATGCCGTCCTTTCCCATCTGTCACAAACCAAGTGTGTCCATACAGTGACTTACACAAGATGGATACGCAGTGGTCATCTGTGCCCTGCAGTGATGTTCTGTCGAGATCAGCTCTATTGAAGGGCTCTGGGATCCATAGAAACACTGATGGGGAAGGAAAATAGAGAGAAGTAGTATATTTCAAGGATTCCAAACACCACTAACCAACTCCCGATAGAAGAACATTATCACATACAAGTAAGACAGCTCAAACATTGTGGGTGGAAACACATCTCGAGCAATGTTGGCAGTGACCTAGAGAAAGCACAGTTACATTGACAAACGTCTGTCAGTTGGAAGCTGTTGTCTACAGC